>CM062223.1:0-2500 GCA_031216235.1 Syzygium jambos
CTAAACCCTAAACCCTAAACCCTAAACCCTAAACCCTAAACCCTAAACCCTAAAACCCTAAACCCTAAACCCTAAACCCTAAACCCTAAACCCTAAACCCTAAACCCTAAACCCTAAACCCTAAACCCTAAACCCTAAACCCTAAACCCTAAACCCTAAAACCCTAAACCCTAAACCCTAAACCCTAAACCCTAAACCCTAAACCCTAAACCCTAAACCCTAAACCCTAAACCCTAAACCCTAAACCCTAAACCCTAAACCCTAAACCCTAAACCCTAAACCCTAAACCCTAAACCCTAAACCCTAAACCCTAAACCCTAAACCCTAAACCCTAAACCCTAAACCCTAAACCCTAAACCCTAAACCCTAAACCCTAAACCCTAAACCCTAAACCCTAAACCCTAAACCCTAAACCCTAAACCCTAAACCCTAAACCCTAAACCCTAAACCCTAAACCCTAAACCCCAAACCCTAAACCCTAAACCCTAAACCCTAAACCCTAAACCCTAAACCCTAAACCCTAAACCCTAAACCCTAAACCCTAAACCCTAAACCCTAAACCCTAAACCCTAAACCCTAAACCCTAAACCCTAAACCCTAAACCCTAAACCCTAAACCCTAAACCCTAAACCCTAAACCCTAAACCCTAAACCCTAAACCCTAAACCCTAAACCCTAAACCCTAAACCCTAAACCCTAAACCCTAAACCCTAAACCCTAAACCCTAAACCCTAAACCCTAAACCCTAAACCCTAAACCCTAAACCCTAAACCCTAAACCCTAAACCCTAAACCCTAAACCCTAAACCCTAAACCCTAAACCCTAAACCCTAAACCCTAAACCCTAAACCCTAAACCCTAAACCCTAAACCCTAAACCCTAAACCCTAAACCCTAAACCCTAAACCCTAAACCCTAAACCCTAAACCCTAAACCCTAAACCCTAAACCCTAAACCCTAAACCCTAAACCCTAAACCCTAAACCCTAAACCCTAAACCCTAAACCCTAAACCCTAAACCCTAAACCCTAAACCCTAAACCCTAAACCCTAAACCCTAAACCCTAAACCCTAAACCCTAAACCCTAAACCCTAAACCCTAAACCCTAAACCCTAAACCCTAAACCCTAAACCCTAAACCCTAAACCCTAAACCCTAAACCCTAAACCCTAAACCCTAAACCCTAAACCCTAAACCCTAAACCCTAAACCCTAAACCCTAAACCCTAAACCCTAAACCCTAAACCCTAAACCCTAAACCCTAAACCCTAAACCCTAAACCCTAAACCCTAAACCCTAAACCCTAAACCCTAAACCCTAAACCCTAAACCCTAAACCCTAAACCCTAAACCCTAAACCCTAAACCCTAAACCCTAAACCCTAAACCCTAAACCCTAAACCCTAAACCCTAAACCCTAAACCCTAAACCCTAAACCCTAAACCCTAAACCCTAAACCCTAAACCCTAAACCCTAAACCCTAAACCCTAAACCCTAAACCCTAAACCCTAAACCCTAAACCCTAAACCCTAAACCCTAAACCCTAAACCCTAAACCCTAAACCCTAAACCCTAAACCCTAAACCCTAAACCCTAAACCCTAAACCCTAAACCCTAAACCCTAAACCCTAAACCCTAAACCCTAAACCCTAAACCCTAAACCCTAAACCCTAAACCCTAAACCCTAAACCCTAAACCCTAAACCCTAAACCCTAAACCCTAAACCCTAAACCCTAAACCCTAAACCCTAAACCCTAAACCCTAAACCCTAAACCCTAAACCCTAAACCCTAAACCCTAAACCCTAAACCCTAAACCCTAAACCCTAAACCCTAAACCCTAAACCCTAAACCCTAAACCCTAAACCCTAAACCCTAAACCCTAAACCCTAAACCCTAAACCCTAAACCCTAAACCCTAAACCCTAAACCCTAAACCCTAAACCCTAAACCCTAAACCCTAAACCCTAAACCCTAAACCCTAAACCCTAAACCCTAAACCCTAAACCCTAAACCCTAAACCCTAAACCCTAAACCCTAAACCCTAAACCCTAAACCCTAAACCCTAAACCCTAAACCCTAAACCCTAAACCCTAAACCCTAAACCCTAAACCCTAAACCCTAAACCCTAAACCCTAAACCCTAAACCCTAAACCCTAAACCCTAAACCCTAAACCCTAAACCCTAAACCCTAAACCCTAAACCCTAAACCCTAAACCCTAAACCCTAAACCCTAAACCCTAAACCCTAAACCCTAAACCCTAAACCCTAAACCCTAAACCCTAAACCCTAAACCCTAAACCCTAAACCCTAAACCCTAAACCCTAAACCCTAAACCCTAAACCCTAAACCCTAAACCCTAAACCCTAAACCCTAAACCCTAAACCCTAAACCCTAAACCCTAAACCCTAAACCCTAAACCCTAAACCCTAAACCCTAAACCCTAAACCCTAAACCCTAAACCCTAAACCCTAAACCCTAAACCCTAAACCCTAAACCCTAAACCCTAAAC
>CM062223.1:1807500-2107294 GCA_031216235.1 Syzygium jambos
GCATAACCTCGAGCTGGAGAGCGAGCCAGAGGAGGGCGATTCTGAGGTCGAGTCCGAGCTGGATTCCATGGACTCCGAGATCGAGTTGTCTGATAGCTCTTTCGAGTCCTCGAGATCTGATCCGGAGTTGGCACCTTAGGGCTTAGCTATATCCCTAGTTAGGTCGGCTCAGTACCTTTTTGACCGGAGCTCTTCCTTAGGTTAGTGTTTAGACTGACCACCCGGGCCATTTACCCCTTGTTGTCAGTAGTGGCCGTTGATCCGCTTTTGGTTTTTGTGCTTATGCTGTAAATGGATATTGCATATGTTTCCCTGATGTTAATGCAAGTGTATATTCATAATGTTGTTTGTTGTTGGTGCTATTCTTGGTCACGTGTTTTAAATTGTACGGGTATTTATGTTGCTTCCGCATGCGTCTTGATCTCTGTGTTAGGTGTTGGGTAGGCGACGTGTCCTGGGACGTCGCATAATTTCGACCTGGGTTGGGATGCTCGCACACCGTAGGGTTCGGGACGTGACAATTTTAGTGCATTTTTACGTGTGAGGGATTTTAGATGTTTAACTGTGTGAGCACTAAATACTCTTGTATTGGCTTAAGTGAAAGATAATAAGTGGCTCGAGTGCTTGATGTGTTTGCGTGATCACATAAATGGTTTTGTACCCGTATGATTGCGGGGGACAATGCCCGATGGATTTTGATTGCTATTCGTGGATGGATTTTGGAACGAAGCTCTTAATTGAATGACGTCTTCGAGCGAGGTCAAGACGTAGTAGTGCCTGATGGGGTGGGACGATGCCCAGTTACACCAGAAGATCACCGACGTGAGTGTTGATCATGGCCGTGAGCAGTCGTAATAATCGAAACACGTGTAGGTGCACTGTGCATGAATATGTGATATGAAGTGTTCTTGATTATTATATATATTTGTTGCATGCCAATTAGAAGTGAGGCTTCGCGTGTGATTATTCGTGTGAATTTTGCATGTCGACGGGAGGTAAGAATTCACGTGTAATTATTTGATTGCGTTACGGCATGCCAAGAGGTTGAGGTTACCGTTCATGTTTCCGAGGCGAGGTATCCTCCTATACGAGGTTTAGAGGTTCTACTTATTGAGTTTTACTTATGTGTTGTTGCGTAACCCTTTTCAGGCCCTTAATATGGACACTCGAATTGTATGTTTTGATGTCCCAGTAGACCAAGACGTAGAGGTGGTCTAGTATCTAGTACTAGGGACGAATACGGTGTACGAGGAGTACATAACAACCATTTGGGTCAACGAGGGGCTTACTAACTTAATTCTTCATCATTTTAAAGCATGGTATGTTTGGTTCGGGGGAGAGCTTTGGGACCTCTCCAGGGTTTTGACGGACCGCCGGGTGCGCTGAGCATAATTCTGTGGGACCCTACAGTGTCAAATGTCCGCGACAATGTTGTCAGTAATCCGAAGTCGGATCCGGACTACGACCCCGAAGAGGAGCCATAATATGCCCAAACGCGGAGGAAGCCATGTTCTTTTTGAGTTAGCCCTCGTAGATAGAGTAGTTAAGTAGACACCGACCCCCTCTCCTTTTTGTTATGTAATTGGAAAAAGGGCCCGTGTAGTAGGCATGTAATTATCCTCAGTTCCGATGTGGGTCGTCCATATATATATATGAGAAGCATGCTTTTTGTGTATGTGTTTTCCATGCTATCCTTCTTTTGTGTTGTTGGTTGGGTGAGTATGAATTTGCTTCCACATGTGTTAACCAAAATGTTGGGTCGGCGATGCCTCATGGGACATCGCATTTCAATGACTTCACGGTTGTCGCATGCTCGAGGCTCGATGGTTAGGGCGCCAGGCCTGATGACCCAGTCGATTTGGTATCAGAGCATCGTCATTACCTGGAGTAATAAAGTGCGTTGGGTTTTTAAGATAATTAGTTAGGAAAACACCCCGTGCTTGTGAGTGTTGATTGTTTTCTTGATTGGGTATTCTGGATTCCTGACCTTTTGTTGGGATTGTAGAGCAAACTTTCCCTCAGAACCCTTGTAAGATGAGTAACCCAGAACCAAGGGCCCCTAGAGAAAGGGCAGCCCAGAGCCAAGCAGGTACAAGAGGAAGGGAACTAGAGGATCGTCGACTAGATAGGATTATGGGAAATATGATAGGACAGCATGCTTAGAATCAAGCTGCTGTCGCTATCGTCGCTGCTCCCAATGATGCCCCAATAGTTGGAAATGGGAATTGTGGACGACAGATGCGCAAGCTGGTTGAGCAGTTCCTGAAATTGAAGCCGTCGAAGTTTACTGGGACGGGTGATCTCAAGGCAGCGACCTTATGGATCAAGGAGCTGGAGAAGGCTTTTGCACTCCTAAGGTGCTCAGAGGAAGACAAGGTAATGCTAGCGATATACCAACTACAGGGTAACGCTAGTAATTGGTGGGAGACCACCCAAGTAAGGATTTTTCCTGAAGGCACAGTCCCAAGCTAGGATGCCTTTATTGAAGCTTTTAACGAAAAATACTTTTTTGAGCGTGCACATGAATAGAAGATGGCGGAATTCTTGCAACTTTGCCAGAACCATCTGTCAGTCGACTAGTATGAGGCCAAGTTTGCGGAACCATCAAAATACATACCTAAAATGATTGAGGATCCAGTGGACTGAGCAAGGAGGTATCGGGATGGTCTGAAGCCAAAAATTCGAAGTCAGTTGGTGCCCCTGAACCTAAAGGATTACAACAAGCAACACAAGCGTGGCCAACTGATAGAGAGAGATTTGTCAGAACGAGCAGCCGCGTCTGGATCGCGGTATTCTTCTACCCGAGGTAACCATCGGTTCGGGAAGAGGTCGATGACCAAGGGAAAATACTCCATCCCTCCCAACAAGAAGAATGGCATTGAAAGCCAGTGTACTCCCCAAATGGCATATGTCGATTCTGTAGAAAGTGACACGATACAGGCTAGTGCCCCACCAAAATTGGAGCATGTTTCAGGTGTGGCCAACAAGGCTATCAGGTGAGAAACTGCCCATGCCGATCAATAGGGATGCAACCTCTGTGACATCCCGAATTTCGGCCCATTTTTGGGATTTATAAAACGCGTAATTTGTCAGTGTGCTTATAGTAAAATCTCGCCCGAGAGCTGATCACTCCCGGTTATCATTTTAAATTAGAGATTTCGCTAGAATCGCAATCGATCAAATTTGGCCGTTATTTAGACCCCCGGACTTGGTAGTCGATTTTCGGGAGTGTCGGGACGAAATAAATTGGACGGTGTCAATATTATTGAAGCCCACATTGAGATTGTCAGGAATAATGGAAAAAGGAGAGTTTTTGACCAGTGCGAATTTGGACTAGTAGACCTCCCTCGTTATAGTTTGGTCTAATTAATTTGGCCTTTGTCCCTTTTTATGTGCGAGGCCTTTTATGGACCGGTAAACCATTTTCGGTTTTGAATTTGGACCCTCGGTTTGCGTTTAATATAAGAATAAAGTTTATTCTTTTTCTTAAATTTCTCTCTCTCTCTCTCTCTCTCTCTCTCTCTCTCTCTCTCTTCACGCGCGTCTCCCCTTCTGTGCACGTCTCCTCTGCGTGCGTCACCACCACCTGTCCATCAGACCTGCCTTTTCTCTCTCCTCCCTTTTCTCTTTCTTTTTCTTTTTCTTTTCTTTCTTCTCTTCTTCTCTTTCGCTGGCGTCTTCCTCCCCGACGCTCCTGCTTCTGATCTTCCTCTGCCCCTCGCCCAACCAGATCAGCCCAGCCACCGTGCGCCGTCCGACCGCCGATCAAGCTCGCCCCCAGCCTCGCCGTAGTCGCCGCCGTCGCCCCGACCGAGCCGCGTCGCCGTCGGTCGCCGCGACCGCCCGTCGCCGGCCTGCTCGCGGAGAGCGCGAACAGCAGCTCGCCGCGGCGTCCGCCGCGATCCGGCGTTGCCCAGCCGTCCGCCGGCCGGCCCCCTCGTCCTCCGACCACCCGAGACGCCGCTGTGCCACTCCCGGCCGCCGCGCGACCCTTTTTCCCCTGATTTTCTCTCTCCCGAAGCTCTCCCCTGTTTAGGGCTTCTAGCGTCGCCGCCGCCGTGTGCCGCCTTTCCGGCCACCGCCGCCTCGCCTCGGCCGTCCAGCCGCTCCCCTCAGTCGCCTCCGCCGCACCGCTGCCCCGTTGGCCGCCACCACCTTCCCTCTCTTCTTCTTCCTCTTTTCCCCGACACCTCCCCTGTTCTGGGTTTCAGCAGCCGCGCGCCGCCTTGCCTCGCTGCCGCGCGCCGCCGCCCCAGCCGTCGCCGCCGCGAGGTCACCGTGGGCCGCCGTCCCCCTCTCCTTGGCCGACAGTCCCTCTCCTCTCCTCTCCGCCCCGTGAGCTCTCTCTCCCCCGCTCTCTTTCTCTCGCTCTCTGTCTCTCTCTCCCTTTTCTCACCCGCCGGTTCTCTCCCCAGCCGCTCGCCGGAGCCAGCTCCGCCGCCTGCGACGCTGCTGCTTCCGTTCTGTCCAGCCGGCCACCTGCCCCGCCGTTCCCGTCGCTATCCATTTTCCGGCCGGTCACTGTTCACCGCCGGCGAGCACTGTTCATCGCCGGCGTTACTGTTCACTTCCGGCGAAGTACTGTTCACCCGAGCCCGTACTGTTCATCCGGCCCATTTTTGAGCGTAGGACACCCGGTGAGTTTGACCCTAAACCCTAATTAGGATTAATTGCATTTCTGGACAAGTTTAGGGGTTAAATTAGGGTAATTTAGGGGTTATTGTGCATAGGATGGTAACGGTTGATGTTGCGGCTGATCTGGTGAATTATATTGACCGTTTGATAAGATTTCGCGGCTATGTATGTGCCGAGAGATGGCTGGTCAGGTTTGGAATGGAATAGCCCAATTATGGGGAAATTCGGGTCTAGAATGCGGATGCTAGTGCGCGCCTTATTTGGCATTATGGTGGCTGATTAAAATGGTGTCTTGGGGAGTCCAATGGAATATTTTGAGGTCATTAGATGATCCGATGTAATTGATTTAGTGGCTGTCCATATCGGGTTTGAATAGGACAAAGCGCGATCAATTTGGGGGTTAGTTGTGGAGGCCGTTAAGAGCGGATGTTGTGGCGTATTTGGTGGCTTAGCGTAATGTTCTAATGGAGGTTTAGTGGTCCGAGAGGCGCTGTGCATTGGCTGGACAAATTTGGATCAGAATGACCCAAGTTCGGGTATTAAGTGTGGAATTTTAGTGCGCGCGTCATTAGTTCTTGTGATGACTGATCCAAGTGAAGTTTTGGAGAGTTTAATGGAGCATTTTGAAGTTGATTATTGGCTTAGACATTGCGGTATAGTGGCTGGACACGACGGGATTTGATTTAGGCGAAGCGTGATCAAATTGGGGTTTAATTGTGCAATTATAAGGAATGATCGCATTGATCAATTGACTAGCTAAATGAGCTCTGGTGGTGATTGATCTATGATGCCATGTCGCACGCCTAGCGGGACTAGAAATGGAATAGCATGGCGGGCCCTAATTATATTGAATTTCATTTCGTTAAGTATGTGCAATAGGTGCCGGGTTTAGATGGACTAAACCGGAATGAATTGGGCGTGCCGACGTGTTGAATTGATCGAATGGTGAATAATATTACCTGGCACATTTTGGCATTAATGATTAACTTGGGTCTCATTCCACGTGATTCCGTTGTTTGTATTTTGATATGGATGGGATTGTGAGTGGAAATTGTAATTCAATGCGCTTGACATATCAAGGCATGGCCTTCGGGTCGATTTATATCTGTGACCGACGGGTCAGGCCTTCGGGTCGATTTATATCTGTGACCGACGGGTCGGGCCTTCGGGTCGATTTATATCTGTGACCGACGGGTCGGGCCTTCGGGTCGAATTATAACTGTGACCGACGGGTCGGGCCTTCGGGTCGATTTAACTGTGGATGACCATTGCGTCATGGCCTACGGGTCGATTTAATTGTTGATGACCATTGGGTCATGGCCTTCGGGTCGATTTAATTGTTGATGACCATTGGGTCATGGCCTTCGGGTCGATTTAATTGTTATGAATTATAATGATATTGAATGCCTAACCTGCAGGGCAGTGATATAAGCAATTTAGGCCGTGGGCCTTGGAATTTGTGGTTATTTAATGATACATTGCTTAGCGTGTTTAATTAACCTGTCAGGAGGTGCACGTTAGCCTAGTTTAGGTTTAGGGAATTACTCACTGAGATTATTCTCATTGTTGTTTAAATCCCAATTTTTCAGACCCCCAGCCTTGAGGATGGCAGGCGTACCGAAGTGTTCTTGGAAGGAGCCCCCGACCGGTTGTAGTGGCCTTTAGCTGCATTTGATTTATGAGCATGGGCTGCAATTGAATATTGTGTCTGGTGCCTAGTATCATTGCCAGTGTAATTATTCGTGCTGGTTGTTGTATGGCTATCCTTGGTTATGTGTATATTATTGTTCGGGTGATTTTGATTTGCTTCCGCATGTGCTTTAAGTCTCTGTGTTGGGAATCGGGTCGGCGACGCGTCCTGGGACGTCGCAGTCAAATCGACCTTGGCGAGGGATGTGGCGCGCCGTGGGGTTCGGGGCGTGACAACCTCAACTGCTGCACGTGGGACAACAATCCGGAATCCCACCGTAGAACAACCCCAATCGACCACCCCAGCACAAAGAAGAGTATACACTATGACCAGAGAGGAAGCGAAGGACTCTCGGGCTATGATCATAGGTATGGTCTCCTTACATGAACATGCTTCTTATGCACTCTTTAATACAAGCGCCACATATTCGTTTGTAGCTGAATAGTTCGTTAGATTAGTGAGATTGGAACCGAAACCATTGGAAACGGTCCTTAGTATTCCCATCCCAATGAAGGACAAGGTGTTGTCTGTCTTGGGCTGTCAAGAGTATGAAATAGTTATAAGTGGTTGGACAGAAATCATAGACTTAGCTGTTTTGGCTATATATGACTTTGACGTCATTATCAGAATGGATCGGCTCAAAAAGCAACGAGCTACGATGAACTATTATAGTAAGGTAATCCAGTTCAACTCGTTCTGCAGTCCTAGCTATGAGTTCGTAGGAAATAGGGGAGAACCTTCAATACCTTTGATTTCGTCACTTGAAGTAGCTCAACTACTAGAGGAAGCGTGTCAAAGTTATTTAGCGACTGTGGTGAACATGACCATGGAAGAACCAAAGTTAGGAGACATCACCGTGGTGCAAGGTTTTGCTGACGTCTTTTCAAAGGAATTGCCGAGATTGCCCCCAGAAAGGGAGATAGAATTTGTCATCGAGTTAGCTCCTAGAACAGAGCCTATTTCCAAGGTCCCCTACCATATGGCGCTGTCGGAACTGAAGGAACTGAAGGTGTAAATGCAAGAGTTGCTTGATAAAGGGTTCATTCGCCTTAGCGCATCCCCTTGGGAAGTGCCAGTCTTGTTTGTGAATAAGAAAGATGGATCGTTGCGTCTATGCATCGATTACTGGCAACTCAACCAAGTGAAAATCAATAACAAGTATCCATTACCAAGGATCGACGACTTGTTTGATCAACTTCAAGAAGCGTCGGTACTTTCCAAAATAGACTTGAGGACGGGATACAATCAGCTAAAAATTGTTGACACTTGATTTTTTATCAAAGTTTTCAATTTCAAAAAAAAATTTCGCAAAATTAGGATTAGGAACCTTGGCCATGCTTGGGAACCTATTTCTAAACAAAATATAATTTTTCTAGATTTTTCTTTGATTTTTAAATTTCTTTTAGTAAAAATAAGAAGAAAATCAAGAGAAAATACCAAATGAAGTCCAAAATCTCCCAAAAATAGTCATTAGTCTTCTTTTAATTCCAATTTCTTCCCTGTAGTATCAAGTTTATAAAATTTCAATTGAGGATATGTTTTTCCCAAAATTAGGCAATTTCATATCCTAATTGAGTAAAAATCCAATTAAGTCATTTTTAGTCATTTTTTAGCAATGGGGTCTTCACAACAATTGATTCTGGGACCTTGAATTGCATATTGGTCAGTCCAATTTCTTAATTTGACAAAATAATTGAAAAGCCCCGAAAATTAATTGAAAATTAGGGATTTTAAGACCCAAATTGGGGATCTTACTCAATTTCAAATTTTTGATTGAAACCCATATCTTCGCTAGGGTTTAATTGAACATGGGTAATTCAATTTTGGCCTCAATTTGGCTTAATTAGATCATTTGGACACTGAATTGAACAAAAGCCCAATTGGACCGAATGTAAATTTGGGAATTTTTGGTCTAATTGAGATAAAAATTCAAATTGATCCCACATTTCAAGGTAAAAAGTGTCGAGGAATTAAAATTTGGGATCAAAATCATGAAATTGGGTCAAAATGGGTCAAATCTGTAAAAATTAGACTAACCCGAATCTGCCGGGTCGATCAAATCTGATCTGACCTGACCCAGGTCAGTCTTCTTCCTCACCCGGTCGGGACACACGCGGGAAAAGGAGAAGAAAAAACTCAGCTCGGCCGGCCCCTTCACCGACCTATTCCCCTCTTTTTTAGCACATGAAAAGGGAAATGGACAGCTAGAGAATCATCCTTATCCGCTCCAACCGGCTTGGGAGTCAGTTAGAGGCCAGAACTGCCCCGGCAAAGGGATCAAAGTGGGCGGGAAAACCATTCCCCACAGAATGAAGTTGTTCGACAAAATTCCAGAGAGAGAGAGAACGAAAGAGAAACCGGAGAGAAAGGATATGAACCCGAAAATCTCTAACTTTAATACAGCAAGGATTTTTGGTGCTGAGTAGACTCAAGGAAGAACAAACAGAATCGTTGGAACTTTATAAGTTCAACTTCATATTACTTTGGTACGTGGTAGGAACAATCCACCGGATAATTTGCAATAATTATGCTAACAGATTCGGCCTTTAATTGGATTTTCTAATGCATGTAGTATATTGTGCCTTAACATCTTGATCTTTAAAGCGAACTATGCTCATTCACGAGAATCATGACTGTCTTCCTCTTTGAACTGATTCACAGTGGCTACATGTCTCCTGAATACGCCTTGTATGTAAAATTCTTAGTAAAACCCGACCTGTTTAGCTTCGGGGTGCTAATGCTAGAGATCATAACTGGCAAGAAGAATCAGTATTCTTATGTATCAGATCACTATGTGGACCTTCTAGACTATGTGAGTACAATTTGATCCTGCAATTTCATTCAATTTTTGGTAAATTAATGACAGAACAAACATAATTTCTAGGTCTGGGAACACTGGAGAATCGGAGCATTGGCGCAAATTGTGGATCTTACTCAGCAAACAAAGTGATCAGATGTATTCACACTGGCTTGCTCTGCATTCAGAACGACAATGAAGCCCGACCTGCTATAGATACAGTTCTTCCTATGCTTAGTAGTGCCCACTCTGTTAACCTTCCTGTGCCCGAGCAACCTGCATTCTTCATCTCAAGTGTGAAGCACAAACAACCATCTCAAGATCGAAACTCGGATCGATCCAGCGAGATGCAGCAAGACAACGTCGCAATGTTCAGTGATCAGCGGCTGTTTTACAGATGTGGCTCTTTGATAAAGAAAGGGAAAAGATCATGGAGCACGCTCGAAATCCACTTATCAATGTACGTCAAAACCGAGTATCATACAAAGTATGGAAGCTCTCTTTTGCAAGGAACGAGATTTTATGCTCCAAATTGCAAACTGTGTGGAAGTCCAATCTCCCTCTGAGAGCAACAGGAACTATTTAGATAGCACCGAACCCTTTGGTTTGTTATGGTTTGTCTTCTTTTATATTTCAAGACAATAGAAAGGATAGCTCCTGTAAGACCAAAGTTTTATTGTTGCGTAGTCAAAATAAGGATATTTTCATTCTGTACTAGTATATTTTATTAAGTGCTAGTAAGAGCCAAAAACTATTGATAAAAAAAAAATGATCGATAACTTTTTTTCCGAGTATCTTGTTAGAAATTAATTATATATTTTCGTGAAAATATTAGTTAGACTTGAAAATTTTAAAGTGCATGAGCATACCAATTTTTATTTGCATAACTTACTAAAACTTCGTATTTACGATCTCTTATACGAAATTACCAATCTAAATTAGAGTATGCTCCACGATCACCCTTAACATCAATTCAGAATTTCTGCAAATGAATTAGATACTCCAAAACAGAACAATAATGTGCTGTTGATGTTGTCTTTCAAGATATAGTTCTGTCAAGGTTGTTCTCATTGTCCTAACAATATGTACCCTGGAAAAATTAACAAAAATGTCCTAAACCTATTGCTCATATAGCAAGTCAGTCCTAGAGGTTTTAATTGTTTGCTAATGTAGTTCATCCGGTCAATTTTGACCGGAAATTGATGACATGGATAACAACTATCCTGCGTTGCGTGATCGACGTTGACGTGGAAAGTTTTTGAATTTTTTTAAAATTTTGAAAATTTTTAATAATTTTTTTCTTTTCTTTTTTTTATTGTTATGGCTAGCCAAGACCTAGCGACCCCTGCTAGCCACTAGGTGAGGGCTAGCGAGGGCTCGCGGCCCTCTCCTAGCTCTGAGTGAGGGATGCAAGCCCTCACCTAGTGGCCGGCGGCCCCTTGCCTAGCCTTAACAATAAAAAAAAAAAGAGAAGGAAAAAATTAATAAAAAATTTAGAAAAATTTAAAAATTTAAAAAAAATTTCACATCAGCATCAGTAGTGCCACGTAGAATAGCCAATGTGCACATCATCAATTTCAAGCCAAAATTGACCAGATGGACTATATTGATAAATTGTTAAAAGGTTGAGGACTAAATTGGCCAAATTGAAAAGTTTATGATTGAATTGGCACATGTGTAATAGGTTTAAGACTTTTTTGGTAATTTTCTCTATTTGCTCTTATATATGCAATTTGTTGAATGGCACACTTCCTTGTCGATGGACTATTGTAGGAAGAGACTATCTTGAAGATCCAGACAAGGCGTACAAGAATTCAAAGACGAAGTTCAATTAATAGCCGAGCTTCAACATAGAACCCAGCAAGCCTATATGGGTTTTTCATGGAAAGAGAAGAAACACTATTAGTCTCCAACTACGTGCCTAATGGAAGCCTCGACCACTAGCTATTATCTAGGGGAAGAACACTAGAAGTGCCAAAATTTGTGTAGGGTGCTCATTTTAGTGCCAAAAGTTTTTTTCGGATTACTTAAGTGTTAACTCCGATTTAGATCGCCAGAAATTTAACGTGACCATATTTTATTAATTTCTTAGTCCTACATGGCACGTGAGCGCTAATGGGGACAATATTTAATAATATTTTAATATTTTTTCGATTTTTTTAAATATTTCTTTTGATTTTTTTTTCTTTTTTTCACTGGTCACTAGCCAAAGGTTGAAGAAGAAGAAGAAAGAAAAGAAAAAAAATCAAAAGAAATATTTAAAAAATCAAAATATACACATGGAAATGCCACACAGACTAATTTTTTCAAAAAAAATCCAACTCAAATTAAAATTTTAATTATAAAAGCCACGTAATAATTTGGCCAAAATTTCTCGCTATTGGCACTTAAGTGATCGTTTTTCCTCCAATTTGGCACTTAAGTGAGCCGATAAAAATTTTTTGCACTAAAGTGAGCGCCGTACACAAGTTTTGACACTTTTACTATTCTTCCCCCCTATTATCTTCTTCAAGATGATTATGTACTTCTCTGCTTTGCTCCTCCTTTCCAATCCTAAACAACCAACCAGAATTATGTTTGAAGTATTAAGCAAAAGTTTAGATGTTATGCCTTCAGCATTCTTTATAGAAATCAGTAGTAGTTTCTATAGAAAATGACGTCGAGATGGCAGAACTATTCCATTGAATGAAGTGCACATACTTGCTAAGAACTTGTAGCAGTATATGAAGCAACAAATCGATGATTTGACCTGATCAGTGTCTGAGGACCGAAGCAAACAGTCCTCCGCCCCGTTCCAAAACTAGAGAGTCTAATGGTGATTCTTCTCTTCAGAAAGTGTTCAATCTTTTCCTTGAAGGAGGAATGCTCCATAGTAGGCACAAGAAGTTTGTGAACCGGATTGAGAAAAGGAAAACAAGAGACATTTCATAATTTTCACGTACCGATTTTGCTGATGAAATTATCGATTGGTTGATACTTGTGAATTGAATTTTTTAGCATAGGAATATCCCGAATGATCACTAAGTTGGCATCATTGCTATGTGATTCCGAGGCAAGGCCATAGATTGGTGGAGACGTGAGAAGCAGACTCGCCAATCTGTTGGCAAGGCTCTAATCACTTCATGGAGAAAAATGGAGGACAATATTCAAAAGTATTTCCTTTCCAAAGAATACAAGAGAGAGCTCTACCAAAGGTACCAAAATATGAGATAAGGTACGCGAACGGTAGACCAATACATCAACGAATTCAATGAGTTGATAATTCGCAACAACGTTCAAGATCCGAAAGAGGTGCTTGTAAACAAGTATTTGAATGGTCTTCAACTTCATAACCAAGATGCATTAGAGGTTCTTAAAATTTGGAACTTAGGAGATGCACATCAACAAGCACTCAAAGTGGAGCATTCTCTCTCTAGTAGGCAACAACCCTCTACCTTACCAAGTCAGGCAACTAGGAGTACCTGCGGCACCACCAAAGTTCCTGAAGCTACGAAACAATCTACTAATAAGCTTTCTTCTCAACCCAACATTTCGAAACAACCAACTACAACCGGTATCAGTTGTTATTCTTGCGGGAAGATATGTCATCATGATAGTAATTGTCAAATCAATATGAACTGACCGGCTAATAAAGCTTTCTTGGTGGATAATGAATCTGATGAGAGCTCGAAGGAACCACTTGATGAAGAATCAAAAGATGATGAAGTTGTTGCAGATGACAAACAAATAATACATGCTGATTCCGACGAGCTTCTCATGGTGAGAAAGATTTTCCTTACTCCTAAAGATGACACTGGAGATAAGTGCCTACATACCAATATTTTTCATTCAGTTTACACCATTTTAGGGAAGGTATGTCAATTAATTATTGACTATGGTTGTTGTGAAAATGTGATTTCTGATGTGGCGGCAAGCAAGTTGAAATTGTAGTTGAAAGCGCACCCAACGCCTTACAAAATGTCATGGTTGAAGAAAGGTACTGAGGTAACCATATCCAAACGATACCTTGTCAATCTTTCCTTTTGCTCTATCTATTTTGATAAGATATGGTGTGATGTTCCTTCAATGGATGCTAGTCACATTATTCTTGGTTGACCGTGGCAATTTGATAGAAGGACTATCCATGATGGTTACGACAATACATATTCTTTTGTGTGTGGAGGAAAGAAAATTACTTTGGCACCTAATAAGGGACCTCTCGAGACTTTTGATTGGGAATTTCACATCCCTTACTTTGCTTACAATGAAAGATGAAAAGGGTGCCATGTAGGAGGAGTTGTATCAAGAAGATCCTTATTTTTCCAATATCATTCCAAATGCAAAAGATAAGAAACTTGCTGATGTGATAGCTTCCTTTTCAAAAGAAATCGTTTATGTGTGCTAGATTGCTCTCTTCGACAAAGGGTGACCGATGAAATTCACCATGATGGACCTTTTGGACGTGATAAGATTATGCAACTTGTTTTAGCCAAATATTTTTGGCCCCATATGAAACAAGATGTATATCGACATGTGATGAGGTGTCGACGTTGCCAAGTAGGAAAGGGACAAGCTACTAATGTTTGTCTTTATTTGCTTTTGCCGATACATTAAGCCCCTTGGGAAGATATCTCTATGGACTTTGTCCTTGGACTATCGTGTACACTTAGAAGTATGGATTCAATCTTTGTGATTGTCGATAGATTTTCAAAAATGGCGCACTTCATTCCTTGTCGCAAAACAATGGATGCCTCATGGATTGCCGAGTTATTCTTCAAAGAAATCTACAAGTTGCATGGCATTCCTAAGACTATTACTTTTGATAGGGACACCAAGTTTCTTAGTCACTTTTTGGCATCAATTACGGAAGAATATTGGTACTAAGCTATGATATAGTACTGTATTTCATCCCCAAACAGATGGACAAACTAAAGTTGTCAATCGTTCATTAGGGAATCTATTGAGGACCTTGATTAATGATAATCCCTACTCTGGGGAGACACGGTTGTCACTTGGAGAATTCGCATGTAATTGTTCGGTGAACTGTACCACTAGATACAATCCCTTTGCGATTGTATATGGACATCAGACGGCTCTTGATCTTGCACCTATTCCTTTTTCTAAAAAATCAATCGATAAGGTGGATGATATTGTTTCTCAAATGAGGATAGTTCATGAAGATGTGCGCCAAAGGTTAGTGAGTAAAGCTGAGTCCTATAAAAAGGATGTCGATAAACATCGGCGTGAAATCGTCTTTGAATCGGGAGACTTTGTTTGGGCTTATTTGCCACCGGAGTGTCATCCTATTGGACGCTACAACAAGCTTAGTGATTGAAAGCTTGGTCCACTTGAAGTTCTTGAGTGCATCAGTCCTAATGCATACCAACTAAAGTTGCCTTCTCATATGAAGATACATGATGTGTTAAATGTTCAGCATTTGACACCTTATATGGGTGATTCTTCTAATGATGGTGATTCAAATTTGAGTACGAATTATTTTTAAAAAGAGGGAATGATGCAGCCCATATTCAAGACCAACTCATTCAACCAAGAAGGTCAGCAGGTATTCAAGCTCGATGACACTCTCATCAATAAGCCTAGTATCGATAGACCTCATCGGCAATTGAAGAACCTCATTGATAAGTGAACCATCTCATCTTTGACTTTGTCATAAAGGCATTGTCATTACCCATACGTTGAAGGCTTGCAAAAAGACTTCTCGAGACAGCCAAAAGCATTGGAATATTGTACTTTAATAGCTTCTAGTTTCTATGTGCTTTAATAATTTCCAGTTTCTAGATTTGACTTTAGACTTTCGCTTTTCTTTTGTTTTGCTATAAAAGGCCATCAAGCTTATGTAAAAAGAAGATTGAATTTAATTTATGAAATTTGCTTAGTGCAATTCTCTTAAACCTCGAGAAGTTCATACCCCTTGAAAATTTAAAAGAGTTTTTACTCCGTCCTTGAAGAGTCAGAGATTTTAGAGTCTTTATCCTTGAAGAGTTGTAGCCATCAATCTAGACGAATTGATGCTATTTCAACTTCCTTAGAGGCTTAAAAGAACAACCACTGAAGTTCCTATACTCTTTTCGCATCCTAACCAGTCTTAACTGTCCACTTCCTTTCTAAATTGACAACTCTAGAGTGCTTATTTGAGAAAGTCAAAACATAAAAGTTGTAGATCCATTAATCTTCATTTTTTTGGCATTGGAATCAAGTCAATTCGATCAGTATTGACAAAGTTATGATCATTTTCTCGAACTAGAATAGAATTGAAATTTCTGCTCAATTTTGTGACAAAGTTTCCGTGTGTACAAGTCACTCTCCTGATCCTATTGTTTGAGTAGTCGACCTCGGCACTATCTTAGTACATGAAGACCCGAAAGACTCTGCATCTAATGCCCAATCAAAACCTTTAACAAAAGATTAAGTCTTTCCTACTAAATGGGGTCACCTAAAAACCAACACTCATACAAAATCTCTAAATAGTTCGATACAGGATTTCAATTGATTATTTGCTCAACCATTATGCTGCACCAGTACCACTATCCAGGAAATGACATAGAGAGGCCATCCTAAACTAGAAAAAGAACAAGATATTCAATGAAGCGCCTGCCCACTGTGAATACCATGTCGGCACCATGCACTAGAACACTATTAGCGCACAGGTTGCAAAAAGCTTCCTTCAACATCTTACTACAGGAGACACTTCCTGGCAAATAAAAGCAGCCGCTTTGATCATAATGAGCATGACACCTGAAAAAAACAAACATTCTTAATAAGACAATGGCTAACTACTGAGACTCCTCAAGATTAACCATAGAAGTGGGCAAGCACACAGCCTTATATAACACAACCTTACAATCTTCGAAGCAACATCGACACAGGTTATGCTAAGCAATTTATCAAACGGCTAGAATGCATTCGTGAGTAAGTGCCCAAAAGTCCCTAATTTTCGAATCGTGTTCGATTCATTTAAAACCCAGTCAAACATTATTTTAAGAAAGACCAACTTCATATGAGCCAATATAGAACTCGAAGAACGCAAATTTCTTCCTTTTGTCACCGAGTTCAAGCAGACATGATTAGGCACATGAATTTACCTGCCTTACTGAATTTGGAGTGGACCGTTTCAAGTTGGTACGGTTCGGATGGTGGTATTAAGGTCACCCTCCCAACGCCCTTCATCATCCATGTCGGAGAGGAGTATTTTTTTTAGTTTTGGTGTCCTCAAGGCACCCTTACAGAATATATTCATCTTGGGGCACTGCGTGACGATGATATGCTTCAATGATGGAAACATGAAGGCACAACTTGAGGAGGAGAAGCTCTCAAGGCTTGGTAAACCGTCAAGTGTCAACTTGTGCAGCTTGGGGAAAGAGATCTCCTCTGCTCCATTTCCATCATCTTTTACCACATCTTCCATTGCATCACAATTGCTTAGCTTTAGCCAAGTAAGTTGCACCAGACTTGTCACTGCTGAGCAAATCCCCATATGAACTAAACCAACGCAATCCCTTACTTCTAATTGCTTCAATCTCTCGAATGAATTCGGGGATGAAAATACTATTGATAAACTCGGGCACTTCAAAATGAACATAATTTCAATATGTTTAAGGATTTCAGCCATCAAGGAGCCATCTTTCCATACTCGCCTCAGGGACCACAGGTTCATCAGCTCAACTCGCTTCAAATTTCCAAGTGCCTTGAGAGGTTTTTCCATGTCAGTAAGTCCTCCACAGGGAGTCACTCCACCATGTCCAGACGCATCTTCTGGAAATACTTCCTCGAAGGAACTACAAACCACGGCAAGAATTTCTAGATTGGGGAATCTGTGAAGAAGGAAGTTGGAGGGAAAAACAACATTTTCATTATGGTAGCATGCCAAAGCCAGATCTCTGAGTTTGCCAAAGACGTAATCTTGCTGCATCATCTCAATATCCTCTCTCGTCAATGTCAATCGCTCCAAGTGTGGAATGACCTGTGGGAGGGAAGGAAATTCGATTAACTAGGCCACCAAAAGTCCAATGACTAAAATGTCCTTCCATTTAGGAAAAAGAACCAGTAGGCTTTTAGCCCGTTTTATCTTTAAAAATAAAACTTTCTGGAACCAGACGAGCAAGCATTGGTGACCATTATAAAAGGGATATTTGTTGTTAGTGGTGTGCCCAATTCAATCAAATTGTGTTTGGTGAATTGGATAAAGAAAGTTTAGTCAACATAAAAAGTTGGTAAGTCAGCTATTTCAATTGTTAATTAAATCCAAAAGGCAAAATAAACACATATGTATTTCAACAAGTTTGTAGGATTACTTAAAACATAACTTATTTGTTTTATTAAATCATGTTACTTTTATAATATGTAGATGTGCTTCAATAGTAAGATATTGAATTACTATGTTGCACTCTGTTTTCTAAAGTGCAGTTCTCATATCTGTTTTACTATTGATCATAAGTAGCAAATGGGCAAAAGTACACTACAAGTGCCATAACTTGTGTACGGCGCTCACTTTAGTGCCATAACTTTTTTTTGGATCACTTTAATGCTAAAATTTTTTAAAAACGATCACTTAAGTGCTAAAATTTTTGAAAAATGATCACTTAAGTGCCAACTCCGGTGCCGTACACAATTTTTCGCCGGAAATCTGACGTGGCATTTTTTTTATTAATTTCTGAAGCTGACGTGGCTCGCCGGAGTCTCGCCGGAGATTGGCACTTAAGTGATCGTTTTTAAAAATTTTTAGCACTTAAATGATCGTTTTTCAAAAATTTTAGCACTTAAGTGATCGTTTTTCAAAAATTTTAGCACTGAAGTTATCCAAAAAAAGTTATGACACTTAAGTGATCGTTTTTCCTCCGACTTGGCACCAAAGTGATCCGAAAAAAAGTTATGGCACCAAAGTGAGCGCCGTACACAAGTTATGGCACTTGTAGTGTACTTTTGCCGTAGCAAATGGCTTCACCTTTTTATAACTCAGAGAAAAATGCAATCAAACTGAACTGATGATTGACAAAAATGGAAAATGAATTGAAGAGATGGGACATGGGCAAAAAAGCGATAAAACAAGATACAGATTTAGATATCCAAAATTTGATGGAAAAGGAGCAGATAATTAAAACAAATTGTTCATTCTTACAATATCAAAATGAAATGTCAAGTAAGATAGGAAACAAACCAAAAGTAAAATAACCCCAAATAAATGGATGTTTTTAGGGTTCCTAGAGATAAAAATATTAGAGCCTACCTTATCAAAAAAAAAATATTAGAGCCTACATCCATGTTGGTATTTCACTAATATACCACTTAAGATTGGTAATTTCCTAATAAATATCAGTAACTTCAAAGGCATTGGTAAGCCATTGAATAATTGTTGGTAGGTTATTAAAGTAGTTGGTGATCTTGAAAGTATAAAATAATATTTACACGTTACAAAATTTACAAGATAAAAAGTTGGTCAATGATTAAAAGAAGTTGGTATCCTAATTTGATGAATATTGATTCATCAATCAAATTAAGATTTGTAATTTCAAATTAAAGTTAGTAATTTCAAAGGCGTTGTTTAGTCACAGGAATAACTATTGTTCGTAATTTTGCAAATATTGGTACTTTTTAAAACCTAACAAGATCAATAGTTGGTAAGTAATTCAAATCAGTTTGTATCTAAATGTGACAATCTTGCTACACCAATCAAATTAAGTACAGTGAAATAAGGTTAGTAATTTCAAACATGATGGTGAGCCATATATATATATATATATATATATATATATATATATATGTTGGTTGACTATTAAAGTAGTTGGTAATTTTGAAAGTAAAAAAAAAAGTTTGCTCTATTCAAAGCCAAAAAAAGATAAAAAAAATTTGCGAGTAATGAAAGTTAGTGGATATGTTAATGAAATTGGGACGTCAATAAAATTAAGGTTGGTAATTTTAAATAAAATTTATTTTTTTAAAGCGTTGGTAATCATAATAACAAACGTAGGTAGATAAAAAAAAGTTGGTAAATACCTAAAATCAGTTGAATATTGGTATATTAATCAAATAAAGGTTGATAATTTCAAATAAAACTTAGTATCTTTAAAGGCATTGATAACCCGCAAAAGTAAACGTCGATAGATTATTAAAGTATTTGGTAATTTTTGAAGTACAAATAATGTTGGTATGTGTCAATACCTATTAATAAGTTACTGACACGACTGGGTAAGCAAGTTAGCCGCGATACTTGTTAGTTACCAACCATGTTCACGATGTTCGAGCATGGAACTTTGTTTCGTAGCTAAGCTAGCAACATGCCAAATTAACATAATACAATTTTTTTTTATTTTGCCGGACGTGGAAGGTCAACTTAACTTAAATAGATAAATCCCTGTCATAATACATGCCACTAACATGATGAAATCGATAAGACACCAGCTACTCATTAGAAGCAAAACTGTCTACGCAAGTTAATCCATAAAAAAGTTCCTTTGTTTTTCAAACTAAAAAGCTGGGATCACTCGATTATATTCCAAAGAATATGAGCCGGAAAAATTAACTGAATCTTCAAATTTCTAAGCGATTCACAGGTGTGGTTAGGCTAGTATTAATAAGCATGAAATGTTTGACAATTTCAATTTCTTACTGAGAATAACAAAGCAACGAGAGCTAAGCATATAAAACACTGAAGACAAAAGTAGAGAGTTAGAATTAAGGATCGTACCTTTGCAAAAGAAAAGAGTGCAGTGTTCTCGCTGGTAGTTGTACCTTGGGAGCTTTGGGTTTCACAAGCGAATGAGAATGAACTCATCTTGTCACAGTGTCTCACTCCCAATTCCTTCAAGAGTGGCCATGTTGAAGTGTGACTATTCTTATAGAAGCTCCTCAGTTCCGGCAACTCAAGTAGCTTCAGGTCAGTCAATCGCGGAAAGAAGAGATCAATTGTAGTCGTGCCTACTTCGTGTTCCTCTGTTATAATTTGCTCCACCCCACAAGACCGTACTAGAAGAACTTCAAGCCGAGTCATATTTTTTGCCACCAAGCTTGGGAATAAACTTTTGAGACTCCCACACTCCTTAACTTTCATGCATTGTAAGTGTCCAAAGGAAATACCTCCTTGAGAAAGTCCACTCCACACGTGCTTCATTTTTGGGAGACGCGTCAAAACTAAATTTCTCAATTGAAAAGTGCTTGTAGAAGGAGCTTCGCTAAAATTGTTTTCTTGGACGTGAAATACCACTTTTAATGATCCACAATCAGTTACAGTTATATTCTCTAGGTTTTGAAATCTTGTGAGCATAGTATAAGATAAAAATATGGATGAAAGTTTCTCACAATACTCCACTAATAGTGTCTTGAGTCTGCTAAAGGCATTTGAAGCAATATCATGAAGCCATATCTTCTCCACGTTATCCATGTGCGAAATCTGCATTGACTCCATACGGGGAAAATCAACCTGTTATTTTTCAATTGAATTAGTTAGAGCCGACTCTTTGTTCCCCTAAAAAGGAGAAGACTGTAATTTCAAGAAAAAGGAAAATCACATGATAGACATTATCAATATAATAGAAAGAAAAGAAAACTAGATGCACGTTATTTTCTTTTTAGCACATGCCAGACCCTAAAATCCATTCTCAGAATTATGTTTGAGCAGTAACATGACCCATAGCCTTCTTAGTCAGACAAGCAAATTAATTTCGCGCATAATATGTTTCCCATAAACATCAAATTTAGCCTAGATTTCGCTCACTACAACACACAAATACAAAATAGCCAATATACCCTCCCATTTCTTTGAACCATTTAAAAAATATAGCTTGTGCATAATAAGGTAATGATGCCGACAAAACATAAACCAATTAGCAAAACCCAATGCTTGGTGGACCTTGCACTTCAAAATTTCTCCGACATAGTATAGACTCCAAGGAAACGCGACAAATACTAAAGAAAAAAAATCCAACAATTAAATCAAAAGATGGTAGAGTGCAAGTATGTGCTGTTCAATTGATGTTGGACGGGATTTTCCAACCACCAGCTGATTTGTTTTTTTTTATTTAGGTCAGTTATTCGAAACTTTCGAAGATTTAGGATATTGTTCTTGAATTATTTATCTTAAAAGCTGAGCTCTCTTATTTAAGTTACCTATGAAAATAAACCCAGAAAATAATTTCCTTTAGATCTAATGTTGAATTAATTTGATTAAGAAGTATGTCTATTTGACATATCTTTTTCCCCGCCTGAATTGGCCTTTTTATTTCTTTCATCGCTCTCTAGTTTCTCCATCTGTTCTTATGATTTGATTTCCTGCCCTTACAATGAATCCAAACCTAACTTTCTACATGCTTTTATTTGACATTAGTTGGTATCGGATCTAAATCTGTTCTTCATCAATCGGTCTTTGGGCTAGATCCCTTCAACGTTAAATGTATTGGAACTTGCTTTGAGAATGTCTTATCGTTGTGCAACGATTCTAGACCAATGGCCGATGCTATGGTACTTATTTTTTTGCTACACTTGCATTTTTTATCCTATATGCTCATGGAGATATATGGCACTCATGCCTATTGAAACTTCAGCCACTCTATGTTTGGCATAATTTTCTCTTTGAATGATGTTGTAATATTTATTAAATCCGGTATATCGAAATTTGATAAGAGCAATGGTTATCAATGTCATTACATTGATTGGTGTGGCGGTTACTATTATTATGATTATCATGTTATTCTAATAGTTTTGATTGTCAGGAGCAATACGACTATTGCCGTGATAATGATTATTATAAATCCTTAACAATCTTGAAGAGTATAACAAATTTTAATGATATGAGAAAATATTTCAACAATTTTGGTGAGAATTGAATAGATTCAATCAAAAATTGTAAGGAAGACATGAAATGGTCCAAAATCAGTTCACTAATGAGCAAAATGGCATGGATAAGTACTCTCAATGTCTTGAAGAGTTAAATAAAGACTCTTGCTTATGAGAATAGTGAAGGAGTGGAGTAAAATTCTACTAACTAATCTGGATGAATTTATTGAAACACCTTTCGAAATTTAATAAATTCGGGAATGTAATTTCTCCTATCGATCACTCACGGAAGTGAAAATTTTGCGATGCTAAAATTTGTTCTAAAATACTTAGTATAGTGTTATACTCCGTAGGTGCATGTCCGAATCCGACTCACAGGAAGAGCCACAGGAGAAAGGACTTGACTTCTTCATGGTGAAGAGATTGATTTATGAGATGATTCTCAACAACCTTGCTGATTTGTTTCTTTAATTAGTTTGTGTATTTGATACTATCAAGAATTTAAGATACGTATCTTGATTTATTTTTCTTAGTTTAGATATGCTTACTTAGTTTGAACTCTTGTTTTAATTACCTATACATATTGGCCAAGATACTAATTTTCTTCAGTTTTAAGGATGAATTCATTGACTAATGAGTTTGGCCTGAATCGGCAGCTCTCTCTCTCTCTCTCTCTCTCTCTCTCTCTCTCTCTCTCTCTCTCTCTCTCTCTCTCTCTCTCTCTCTCTCTCTCTCTCTCTCTCTCTCTCTCTCTCTCTCTCTCTCTCTCTCTCTCTCTCTCTCTCTCTCTCTCTCTCTCTCTCTCTCTCTCTCTCTCTCTCTCTCGTTTTTCCCTCCTTTCTTGCTATCTAATTTCCCTCAATATTTATGAATCTGAACCAACCTTGCTATGCACTTCCATTCTATATTGTCAATTGCTAGCATATGTATCATACACCTAGTAAAAATCTCTTCAAATTTTTGTGATAGTGAATGACACTGCCATTAACCACTAGAGTTTGCCTCAGTGGCCACCCTTCCTACTTGGGAAGGGGGAGATGGAGAGTTTCATTCCTCATCTTTTCATAAGGATTAGGGGTGAGAACGTTTAGTTTTAGATGTGGGTTTGGATTCCCACGCTCTGCAAAGAGGCAAGACAAAATTTTGAGAGTGAGTTGAGAGTTAAAATATGATAGACAAAAAAAAATAACACTGCCATTGAATTATAGATTCCACGTCAGTGTAATTGAGTTATTTGCACATGATGCATGTAGCAGCCACTCTCTTGCCATGCGTAGAAAATACTGGTTCATGCGGAGCCACGAATACAGACTTTCTGAGTCCATGATTCCATTTAACACCAAATCTCCTTTGTTTAGCATTTGATTAAGCTGACTAGGTTTGACCCCAAAGATTAAAATATCATGTTAACTACTCGCAGTTCTAGTCATAATCGGAAAATAAAGGTGCATTAGAAGTCCTAAATCATATGTATGAAATGTAGTCAGATCCTAAACCTCTCAATTGGTTTGGTCAAGTTTTAAATCTTTTTGAAAATGTGTAATCAAGTTCTTTTAGTACACAATAACTTAGTCTATGTGGCAATCTCAAATTGCATTTATTTGTATTAATTTAGGACTTAATTACATCAACCAAAATGTTTAGGACTTGATTGCACTTTCTAATAAAGGTTTAGGACTTCATTACACCAATTGAAAATCGTATGACTCGATTGCATTTCATAAATATGTTTTAGGACTTGTGGAGCGATTTTCCCGTCATAACCATTTTAATTTATTTTAGGAATAATGACAGATGAGTCCTAAAACTTATGCCAGTTAGGCATATTTAAGAACTAATTTTTTTTTTGGTTTAGTAGAAAAATTTGTTCCGATTCAGCATTTGAGTCTTTTTATTGCCCATATTAGTTTCAAGAGGATGGAAAGTATATATGACAATTTTTTTATCAAATTTTCCTTTTTTTATTGTAAATATGAGGTCCACATTAGAGAGAGAGAGAGAGAGACGGGTCAGGGCCTTTGCACTGGCGACGGCCACAACCATTACCCAAGTCATGGCTAGGGCGCCTAGCATCCTTGCCCGGCCACCAACAGTTGCTGGACTTGCCTCCTTGCCACCACGTGAGTGAGCACGCTTGCCCTCACCCAAATCTGGCAAGGGCACTAGCAGGCCATTGCTTGCTCGCAGTGAGGGCTAGCCCTCGACGTTGGCCATCAAGAGTCGACGGCCTTGCTGTGAACCTGGCAAGGGTTTTCGGCCGTCGTCGGGAAGGGAAGCAGCAGTGCCATTGTCCATCCGACCCTTCCACTCTTTCAGCGGTAGTCCCTCCCAGGACTTTTTCTTCTTCTTGTGTTTTTCAGTTTCTTAGTAGTGCTGATTATTTTTTTTTCTAATTTTTAGTTTTGTTTTAATTTTCTTTTCGATTTTCCCAATGTGGTAATAGTGAAACAGGTCCCTTTGTGGTTGAGGAAGCCCATCACCGCGTTAATACCATGTAGGACTGAAAATATGATAAAAAATGCAGATTTTTATGTACAAAATGGGGATAGATTTAACAAGTCTTGAAATGCTTAAAGTGTGCTAATATTACGACTTAAATGTATGTAAAAAAATTAAAACTTAAATGTCGAACCAACAGAAGTTTTAGGACTTGTACCGTCATTAACCCTTGATCTTACGTTGTATAAGATTTAAATTTAAGCCAACATCTTTTGCATCGTCTAGAATCTAAACTAGTTAAAACTTGCTAAATTGAAGCTTAGACTCTCATTAATATTTGTACTTCAGCTACAATATTAAGGAAACATCACATGAGTCTAAGATTTTAAAACGAAATAAAAAATATTAAGTTTTTTAAACTCAAGAAAAAGTTTTGATATTCATGTGGATGTGTTTGTTAAAGAAGTAGCTTTGAGGTGTTTCTTATTTAAGGTCAAAGATTTGTAGAAAGAAACAGATAAGTTAGCATAAGTAAACTCACGGACCCCTACATTGTCTAGCTAGAACTATCAGGGACAAGAAACTAGACATGTCATTAAAGAAGGAGTGCAAACCTTTTCGACAAGTAACAGTGGTTGCCGCGTTGGAACACTGCCCTCTAATTTTCTACAATTGGCATCTCCTAGAATCACCTCCACGGCTTTACAATCTTTGACAATAAACTCTTTCAAGGAGGGCCACTCTGAAATATGCTTCCCATGGCAAAAACTTCTGAGCCTTGGCATGTTGTGAAGATACATAGTGACAAGTTGAGGAATTACGATTTTGTCGGCGACTTCTTCATGTTTCTCCTCTTCTCTGGCAACAATGTACTCCATCTCTCCACAATCACCAAGACCAAGATATTGCAGTTGTCCCAAACTTTTTGCCATAGACATTGTAAAAAGGTTTCTCAGACGTGGGCACTTCTCAACAGTCAAGGACTCCATACTGTGAAGTAGCCTCTTCCACATGAATGAAGGAATCACATTCCTTAGGTTGGGACACTGCTTCACCTTGAGGACCTTTAGACGACAAAAGGACTCCATAAGAATTTTTTCGTTCCATAGTTCTTTCTGTTGAACTCCCTCGATGTGTAGCTCTTCTAACTTTGGAAATGCAAGCTACAAATGCATAGAGATAAACCGAAAATACACAAAATTGCTTAGGGCCAAAGCATAAAAAACAGAGTAAAATAACTTATCAGATAAATTGGGATATGATACCTTCTCATCAAATAGAGGATGTAACCCATCACCAGCACAACTTGCGGAGCGGAAACTAATCAAGTTCTCAAGGTCACCAAGTTTGAGTGTGCTTAAATGACGGAACTTCAATGTCTCTA
The DNA here is from genome assembly GCA_031216235.1 of Syzygium jambos. Taxonomy (NCBI): domain Eukaryota; kingdom Viridiplantae; phylum Streptophyta; class Magnoliopsida; order Myrtales; family Myrtaceae; genus Syzygium; species Syzygium jambos. The sequence continues at coordinate 1,833,211 of CM062223.1, forward strand.
CAGTATTCCCTTTTCCATTTTCCATCGCAATTACGCCCCGCAGGTTATTGCAACAGGAAACATCAAGCCCCGCAAGTTCATCAAGAGGTATGGCAATAGCACTTGAGAAGAGATATGGCAAACTATGACAATGACTCACGTTCACTTCCTTTAGACAAGGAAATGCCAAGGTTACTTTGCAGTCACTCTTCAAAATGTCTCGGAGCCTTGATAAATTCAACAACTTCAATTTTTTTAATGTTGAGAGGACCAATGGCTTTGGCCTTTCCTCAGCGCTGAGACTTATCGGTTCAAATAATGCTTCCAAGGAGGGACAGTCGACCACCTCAATTTTATTAAGGCTCTGCAACCTATCCATTGACTTCGATGGAAAAACATGTAATAGATTTTCACAATGTCCAACGGTGAGGGATTCGAGTTTGTAGAAGGACTGTCTGTGGAGTTGATTGGGCCATATCCTCTTTAATTCGCACATGGATGAAAGCTCCAGTTCCTCCAAGCTTGGAAAATGAACCTGCATAGAAACATTGTATATTTGGTGCAGAATTTTATCATACCGAAAACTCGGGGGCATCATTGGGACTAGACAATAAGTTAGTTTTTCCCCCGCAAACTGATAAACTTTTGGTACAGAATAATGATCCAGTTTGTATTAAAAAGCTTCACTAACTAGAACTAGAAGAATGGTTAACAGAAAAATATTGTAGATGCTTACACACCTTTTCATTGAAGAAGACAGGCATGGACAAGCTAGAGTTGATACGACCAAACGCTTGTTGTAAACTTGTATCAACTGTCATCGACTGTTGCTTTCCTTTGAATAAAGAGAATGTTATCATTTTGGGGCATCCGGATATCGTCAATCTTCTTAAGGATGGACAGTAAGTACAGTACTTTCCATATGAGAATATCTTGAGATTTGGCAAATCCTCAAGAGACAATGAGGTTAACAGAGGGAACTCTAAAGTGTCAGTGGTTGCAGCTTCCTCTAATTCTTCTTCTTGCTCATCAATAATTACCTCCATTAATTTACAACTTACAATTTCTATTTCTTTTATTTGCCTGAGTGCGTTGGCCATGGAAGAAGAAAAAAGAAACCTCAAGTTTTCACAATTTTGCACCTTCAGTGTCCTTAAGTTTCGAAAACACATTGTTCTTCGTGTATTTTTGTTCCATATGTGTCCCAAACTTGGTAAGTCACTCAAGGTTAATTCTCTCAATCGCGACAAAATCTCGACTTGCCCATTGGTTGTCAGTCCTTCCAGATCAAATACTTCTCGTATTGATTGACATCTTTCAATGGTTATGGCTTCCAAACTCTGTAGCTTTACTAGCTGTGAAGGATGAATAACCCCACATTATCTCATAATAATGCTTGTAACTAGAAATACGAGTTGCATCAGAAATAATAATTAAGGAAATAATCTCATAAAATAGATTTAAAAATAATGGAAGAAAAAGCGAAGTAGTGATTTTTGAATTTTACCTTATTCTTCCTTAAAATTTATCAACTTTACACTCACTTATCATTTAGCTATTTTGTACTTGGACTCCATTGAATATATGATAATAAGACAGAATTCATGGTCCCCGAATTATTGAGGTTATTAAATTTTCCCTCACATTTTGTGCTTTCTACCTAAATTTCCAAATCCATGGCATAGGCTCAATTGAATTTTTAGTCATTGACTATGATCTTATATAATACCTCAAACGAATTATTTTCTACCAAGTAGTCATGAACTAAATTGACAAACAGAGAAAACCATACATTTAATTGATTTGCAGGTGTAATTTGAGCATGGCATTTTATCCGAAGTATTTTAAAAAATACATCTCTCATCGAGAGATTGAAAGTGAAAAGTTATTGTAGATTATGAGAGAAATACTAAAATAGTCAGAAGGATTTGTTGTCCCCATGCATAGCACTATATATAGGATCCATTATTTCCTAACATATATGTAATGCGGAATATATGCCATATTGGCCGAAATTTGAAAACAAAAAATGGTTCATCACTGTAAGATCCATGGTTGGCAATAAGAACCATGAACTGACCCCAGCAGCACCTTATGGGCATCAAAGTCAATTTCATTAAAGGAATTAATTTACCCATATAAGGACCTCAGATGCGCTTCCTTATCAAAGAGCTAATTTATATGGCAAATTTTATTTATGCAGTCAAGAAAATGAATTACTTAATTCAACGAATGATTTTAGTCCAACATCATGCTTTTGCAGTTTGGCTCACGTGATGAACATAATTTAAAAAAAAATTAAAAAAGAGTTTCCATTTTTGTATTTTATACAGACAGAACAGTTAAAAGCAATTGTAAATCAAAGCCATAGCACAGAAATGAATGTTAGATGTGTTGCTAATTAACACTTTTAAGCAATATTTCATTACAAAAAAGAAATTTTAACATGTGCAGCGCACATAAGTTCTACAAGTAATATTAGAAAAGTGGTTAGAACAAAGATTTGTGGTAGATTTGATCACCACAAAAGGTCCAACAGCTTACATTAATTAGAAAATAAAAATTAATTATCCGAGTAACATCTCATTAATTTAGCAAGGTTACAAAAACAATTTGGCCTATCGTATTATGTTTGATTATTCATTTGTAGTCGCGTAATAGTTCCGTCAATCAACAAATAAGAGTATAATGAAACTTTGTGTCCAACCACAATTCCACAAAGGTCCATTTCACGTGCCACAACTGATTACAATCACTGGAAAAAAAAGCAACTTGCGATTATAACTGCAAAATTATAAGTAATTGATTTGGATGTTATTTGACACGCTGAAGTTAAATTCACCCATTGAAATTTTTTCTAGTTCTTTCTTTCACTTTAGTGAAGCAGATATAATAGAATTCTACATATGTCCATTCATTATTAAATAAAGGTCATAAAAATTATTAAGGTCGTATAAACTTCCTTCAACTTATGAATATATCCATAAATGTTTGTGTATATATATTCGATTTTATCATTAAGCAATGATAAACTTCTAGATTATTTAAAAAAAAATCTATACAAAGTACAGTGCTTCTTTAACAATGCTGACAACATAACACAAATAAATTGAGATGTAATTAACAAATGTATAAATGTTTTTATGTATTCACATATCACATAGCAATTCCATTTTTAAAAATTAAGTAATTGTTTGTCTTAATTATTCTGGAAAACCAAATCTCAAAACAAATTATTTATTTAATTTTTCTATGTCCTATAATACTCTCACATATAAAATCCACGCACAAAATCTCAAAAACAAATTACATACCTGTTGCCCATCAAAGAAATCAACCGAATGGTCCAAGGTTTTACAAAAGCTCATCATCTTAGGCAAGTTTCGTAATGTCAGCCTCCGCAAATTGCATGACTTCATTTTGGGATCATCATCTATTTCATCTCCATTTTCAGACTTGGCATCCGCGACAATTTGTTGCATCAAGTGGCATCTGCTTATTTCAATCTCTTCGAGTTGCAATAATATTCTCATCATGGACAAAGGAAACAAATATTTGAGTTTACCACAGTTGTCCACCTTCACAGTCTTTAATTTGCCAAAGGATTCTAGGGACAAATAGCCGCGACAAATCTTCTCCAAGTTGTTCAGATTCTTGAGGAAAAAGGATTCCAATCTTGTAAATGCAGTGCACTGGACATTCTCTTTGGAGTGTACAACATACTGAAATGATGGGCTATTTTGCACGTGAAGATGCTTCAATTCCTGATATTCATCGATGCACAAATCGTGAATGCTATCGTGGCCATCTTGCAATCCGTCCAAGTGGATATCTTGCGTTCTCTGCAAACATTTATGCACCCACTCTTCAAGAAGAAGATTGCCTGAATCCAGCTTAAGCTTTAAAGTTCTGGATTCTTTGTATTCGCCCAACCAATTCCAAACTTCCCCAATTTGGATTTTATACTTGTTCAGTTTCCCAAATGGTAGGTCTCTTGAGAGAACGACAGAATGAGGAATGGTAATGGACAGAGTGCTCAAATTCTTCATGTTCTTCAACTCAGCTAGGCTGGCATTGCTTCGCGGTGCTTCATCCTCAGCTTCCCACCGACCAAAACTGTCTTCCATATAAAGTTCTTCTAAATTAACCAAGCTTCCGAGCATGCCAGGTTCGATAACTTTGAGATCAGTGCACCCCCTTAAGTCCAAAAATCTCAATTCCGTTAATCCACCCATTTCTTTGGGCAGCCGAGCTATTTTAGAGTGAAGGATACTTAGGAACTGCAATCCTTTTAGCTTTCCAAGAACAGTCACATCGTCCAGTTGGCACTGATCAAGACATAGGGACTTGAGGTTTTCAAGGAGCTCAATCGACGAAGGTAGAGAGATGAGACATAAGCCAGTAATGTCCAAGACTTGGAGCTTCTCCATAGATTCAAAAAAAGACCGGGGAATTTTGAGAGACGGTTTGTGTTCGAGTAAGAGAAGCATTTTCAAGTTTGGGCAATCCAATTTTTCAGGAAGCTCCTCAATGCCAACGCTAGGGAAGGATATTGCTGTGCATTTTCTAAGCTCGTCCTTTGACCATTTTTTAAACTCATCACCCCTCGTCCCGACCAAGGCATTCCATTCCGAGGAGGAAGCAATAGAGATGGCCACGTCAACAATTATGTCATGCATTTTGAACCCTTCCTTGTCATCACTATCTAGTAACAAAGAAGAGTCTTGCAGGCTATGTAGATCCATCATCAACCTATCTCTAGCGTTTTCGATGGTCTTGCTGAATTTTTTATATAAGCCCAAACCCATGCAGTAAATAAGCAAATCCCTCATGGAACTTCTCCCAGGGTGTAGAGCACAAACCAAGAACACTGATCTGATCCTCTCATTATTTAAGTGTTTGTAATTTAGTTCCACATGTGATTCTATATTCGACCCTTCTATATCCAATGCATTCCTCCATCCAGCTAAATCTCCATGCTTCAACATTTTTGCCAATGAAACAATAAAAAGTGGCAAGCCTCCACAATTCTCGACCACTCCATCCACGAGGCTATTAAACTCAGGATCATTAACTTTGTCCCCGATTGTCCTTTTAAAAAGGCTTCGGGCTTCTCCATGCTTTAACCCATTGACTCGGAATTCTCGATCAGAGCCCATGTCAATGCGCAAAACATCTCGGCATCTAGATGTTAGCAATAGTTTGCAGCCTTTTACTTTATTATCATATTCACAAGGGATTCCAACTTCCTTCAATTCTAGCTTATTCCACAAATTATCTAAAATGATGAGAATGTTTTTCTTAGGATCATCTAATCTGTTATGCAAATTATCTGCTCTCCCACGAATAGTTTCCACATTAGTCAGCTTTAGGCCTAGTGCGTCAGCGATTTCTCCCTGGATTCTTTTTAGATCTGGATTGCGTGATACATTTGCCATGGCAATCTCATCAAACAGCCCCTCTCCTTTAACTCGCCTTTTGACGTCCTCCAAAAGCTTGGACTTGCCAACCCCACCTTGTCCGTACACCCCAATCACGTGGACCTTATCATCAGCTATAGCCTTCATTACATCCTCTATGATTGAAGCCCTCGACTTTAGGGCATCTTCTTCCTTGTCAACAGATCTTGTAGTGGAAGTGGTGGCAATGACAATTCCTGTCGGAGTATTCTCATAGTAGACCTTGTTGAAGTTATTATCTCTGCTTTTCTCATAGAGTCCCTGAATGACTTTAGTTGTCTCCTTCGCCTTTCTGCCTATTGGATGGCGCACCACGGGGTTGGGAATCCACCCGCGAAAGCAAGCGTTCTTTGCGCTTTTGCCACGTTCTAACAGGTGTTGTGCTTCCTCAGCCTCCTTTGTCGCACTCTCCAGCCAATCCTTAACATCACTGTGTATAGGTTTTCCGTCACGCTCGGCTTCATTGACGGAGCACTGCACCCTTTCCTTTGCAAACTCCAGCTCCTGGACTCCATTTTTGAGATCTTCGACGTAGCTCTTGTAGCATAGCACGTACCCAAATTGACGGCCAATGGGAGCAAACAGGTACTCACCGAGTCCCGAAACTAGTTTCACCGCAACGGAGGTAAAAAAACTCCCGGGCATTTCTTCCTTCTTTTCTAGAAATTTTTTCCCCACCTTTTTTCCTCTTTTTCTTTCTCCTTGTTTTTTCTTAAACAAACGGGCCCAATGGAAACTGAAGAGAGAACATAACTAATTACTCGATTTATGAAAAGAAAGGAAGAACAAAGTGATAAAACAATGAGAACATTGAAACAAAACCAAAGATGAGAGAGAGAGAGCACCTTGAGTGTGCGGAGGCAAGAGCAACGTATATAAACAGGAGAATCTGAGGAATATCAGCAAGAGCAATTTAGAATAATCTTAAGGCCTTCCATTATCCTGATACAATCAGAATGAGGAAAAAAAAAATCAAAGATATTGACACCTAAATTTTGGATATTCATTTAAGGTTTAATTGTATAGAAAATTAAGGATTAATTTCTAACCCCTAAAAAAATGATTTTTAAATTGCATAAACATGTAAGTATTAGGAGCACTTGCATTGATAGTAATAGGATTTATTAGAATTTATCCTTTAAAAAAAAACGGGGGGCCAGCCGGGTTGGGCCAGGTCGACCCGGCCCCTATCTCCTTTTCCGGATGGGCTCGGCCCAACCCTTCCTTTTCTTTTCCTTTTTTTATTTTTTCCTTTCTTTCCCTCCGCTCGGGCCGGCCCATATTCACTTTCCCCCGGCCCGGCCCGCACTCTGTTCCTCTTTCTTCCCCAACGCCTCTGAAGCGAGAAGTACAAGCGGTAAGGACGGAGTAGGGAATACAGAGGGGCGCGGCGCGTGGCAGAGGATCGCCCGGCGCGATCTCAGGGTCGAGGCCAGGCCAGCCGCAACAGGATTGCGGTTGGGCGTGCCAGCCAGCCTTAAAGGGCAGCCAAAACAGAAGGTGAGAGGGGGGAGACATTAGAACCGAGAGAGCGGAAAACAGAGGAGAGAGCAGAGAGAGAGATCGGAATCAAGAGAGAAATCCGAGATTGAAGGGCCCTTCGTCGGTGACCGCCACACCTCATCCGCGGCTGACGACCCTCCGGCGCATCCCCTTTCCCGCGATAACGTCACGGTGGGTCTCGGCCCCGAGCTCTCGCCAGGTCTCGTTTTGTTTGATTCGCGGTCGATTCCCCGAGGATTCCGGCTCGGAGATGTATAAGGCGACCGAACATAGTCCGATCTATAGAGCTCGCCCTCATTTGCCAACGCCGGGCCGGATAGGGACGACCCACCGAGCCCCCCTGTTTGGGCTCCCCCTTTGCTCTATTTTTTGGAGACTCGGCCGGCCGGGGCCGAGGCTGGCCGGTGCTCATTTTCAGTCATTCCCGAGCGTCGGCGAGCCCTTCCGTAGCGGCCGTTGTATGCTATCTTCTATGTTGTGTTGATTGTGGTTGATGTTCGAGCCTCCAGTGGTTCGGTTTTTCCTTTCCTAGTCGATGCTCGCAATGTGTTCGATATAATGCCTGAATGAAATCTGTAAGTTTTCGCATAAAACGGTTTATTCCCGAGCATTAGTTGATCGTTATACATTTCTCTGCGCTTGTCGTATTGTTTGTGGTGGTGCCGCGCTTCCTTCGTGGGCGCGCTTTCAGTTGGCTGAGTGTTTGTTTTCGTGGAAGTTGCCGGATTTGTTTCGTTTGTCCATTGGCCGGCGTTAGGAGACCGCCGGCGTCGGAGCTCGGCTTGGCCGAGGATGCGTCGAGGCTTGGCCGGTTGGGGACTGACCACCGGTGCTAGGGCCGGCCGCGATAGGAGCGGCGTGCGGCTCGGGCGAGGGGGACGCCACGACAGGGGAGGTCGGCGGCGCTGGTAGCCGGGTTGGGCGCGCGGGTCTGACGGGGTAGGGTTTGTGTTTTGGGCCGATCGTAGGTGGGCCGGATTAGGCAAAATGGGCTGAGGTGTTATTTTAGGATTTTATTCCTAGTGGGCTGGGCTTAGTGTATTTAGTTTTTAGGGTTTGCTTTTTTTTATTTTGGGCTTAGACGAGCCCAAGCATCAGGCTAGTCCGGCTGAGGGCTGATCGATCCGGGTCCTCGGACCCGGGTCGGACCCAACCCGGACCTAATCCGGAAATCTAACCCTGGATCCATTTCAGATAAAAAAAATTAAAAGTTATTTTTAAATATTTTTAAAAAAATTATTTTTGAGTAGTTTTTCTTAAAAACGTTTGAAAATCTTTGATAAAATTTTGCTCTAATTGAACAAGCCCTTAGGGCTTCACCATAGGGTTTGAATGTTTTTAGAGATAAATGTTAGGCTACATTTCAATTTTGATTACTACTTGATTGCGCACTTTTCATTTATTGGTTGTTACTTCCCTTAGCCTAGTTAGGGACAGAATTTTAGGATTCACAATTGGTAAGACTGTTGCATGAACACATTAGGTAGTGATTGAATAAGGTCGGGTACCGAAAGAGTACTAGTTGGTTAATTAGTTTAATCAAGTTTCCGAACCCATTGAACTCTGGTTCGTATAAGTAAAGCAATTCTCTCACGCTTTACTTGGATATCTAATCGATCCACGAAAAATCGATTAGTGACGATTTCTAGATAAAATTGACTTGCATATTAATAACTTAAACCTAAATCGCGAATTATTATAAACTTGGGAGAGCTCGAGCAACGTTTTAACTTAGTAATCCATTAACCAAATCCCTTAGGTAGTGAGACCGGTTCGGGGAGGTCGCAACAAAAGAAAGAAAGAAAAAACATCAGCACAATGCTTGCAAAAAAAAAAAAACGGATCAAAGAAAGATAGAAAAGACATCAGCACAATGCATGCAAATCAAAAAACGCACGGTCCCAGTTTTCTTTAATTTTTGTTCCACTCAAAGTTTTCCTCGAGATGAAGTTCAAGGGTGTCCAAATTTAAACCTAAAACATGAGGAAGAAACATTACATGCATATTGTCGATTCTTTTAAATATTGAGAGTTAGAATAATTTGAAAAAAAATTCTCAATATTTTAAAGATTAAAGCATTTCTTTCATTTTCAAGATTTTGCAAGAAAGAAGTACTTTTAATGAAAAAAGTGAACAAATAAAAATTTGACTGCTGGCAATTGTTTTGGTGTTTGTACCCACTTCGATTTGAACACGTGAGAGGTTACAAATAATTCTTAGAGCAGAATAGATGCCATGTGCCCTACAAATTAAAAGAGAATTTTTAAAAAAAATGGCTACATTTAATTGTGAGAAATTCTAAATTAAAGAACAACATTGCACCAAAAAAAAGGGAGGGGCTATTTCCATCACTCTTTAATTTGATACACACTTTTTTTTAAAATTGACCAGAATAACTTTCTATGTCCAGATTCAAAGTCAGTTACCCGTTCACCCTACTTTTTCTCTCATCTCATCTCTTCATCTTCTATGTTTTTCGTTGAGTGACTAAAATATCCTTCTTGTTTGAAAATCAGTTAATCATCAATTACCCAAAGCTAAAGCATCTAAAAATATGATTTCATAAACAAAATTTTGTAGGATGGTCACATCCTCGCACTTATATCGTCTTTTCTTGGTATCATTACTCATTAGTGAAGATGAAGCTCACGTAAGCCATCACAAAACCCTCGGTTGTTACCTTATATGTTATTTTAATACACTAGAATTTTTTTTTGCCAATTAATATAATAGATTAGCCTGTCAAAGGGTTACATTTATCATATTTAAATTCTTGGCAGTCAAACATAATCTTAAGTTGCACCTTTTATTCACAAGTTGTCACTGATGAACCTAATTTCCAAAACTCTTTTTTGTATATTTCTATTCGTTATAAATTACTTGGATATGTTTTCTGCAAGTTTGTGCAGTTTCGAAAGGGTTAAAGAAGACCGAGCTTGTCTAAAAACATATCTAGGCACCCAGTAAAACAATGGCAGGATAGCCAGTTAGGTTTGGCTAAATACCTGGCTCTATAGTTTAAATTTGAATTTCGCTGGCCCAACCCAGCCAGTGTTTGGGCCATTTTTGAGTTTAAGTGGACATTTGGCAGTCTCGATGGTCGAAAAACTAGTCATGAAGTGTTAGTAACAACTCGGGGACTATCGCCACCTATGGAAATTAGTCGGGAGAATTTTTTTTTGAAAAAAAGGTAGCCCATTGTCTTGGGCATGTATGTACATGAAAGTACTTACAAATCTCTCTAGTATTCACTTGGCAAATCAACTTCTCACGAGAGAAATTGTTTGTAAATGAATTCACCTTGCTTGTAGAGGAGTTTTATTTCCATTGTCAACCAACCTTTGTATGAGGTTTTACAAAGGTTTCAAATATAGTGAAATGGGCTTTAACTCTTGAATGGTCTCGAGAAGTGGAGTAGGCGTTGATTGGGCCGAACTACTATAAATCGTTGTCATTGGCTCAGCCTGATGCTCGAGGGCAAGTCTGGCTTGACTCACAAGAGCAAGATATTTTTTATGTCAAGGTAAATTATTATCTAAGCTTCGATAGACCATGCTAACTACTAGCGATCAGAAAAATGCCATTGTTAACAAGGTTTGTTGTTGAAAAATCGCTGCAAAAATTGGTTAAAGAAATAGTTAAGTCAAGGTTAATTACGGCCAATTAAAAGGCATTTCTTTAATAAAAAAAAGAAATTGTAAAAGAAGGGTGGTCCCTCGATGTAGCTAAGTTGAATATGCAATTCGACCAAGCTAGACTGCAAAAAAAAATTTCTAAGACCACCTTGCCCTAGTTCACAGGAGCAGGTTAAATTCGCTAACTAATCAGCAACTTCGGCATTTACAAAGAGGAGATCCAAAGGGTTCAGATTCCAACCCACACCCCCCTCCACCTTCCCCAAACTTTCTTGTCAGTAATTGATAAGCAAGATACACTAATTCCCTCGGTCTTTTTTAATAAGTAACAAAAAAAATCACACAGATTGACTACGTTGATTCGAGGAAATGCGTAGACAAGGAAATATATAGTATAGTCTAGTGAACGTTACACGGTTCAAGATTATCAAATACGAACCGATCACATATCAACACAAACAAAAGCGGGCTAATATAAAAACATTTATAGTAAATTGTTGGTATACAATTTTTACTAATATGTCAATTTAGGCTATATTTGATGTAACGTTCGTTCTCACTTTGATAATTTGTTATCTTGTAGCCTTAAAAGAATTAAATGAATCGACTTAGTTGATCTGATGGAGAACCCGGCCAAGAAGCATAAAGAACTTGTGGCTTTAGAGACGTACAGGGAAGTTGCACGTTTTAGTATTCGTCCTTAAAGTTGGAAGTTGCAAGAGAGGGGTAAAGCCCTCCATTTCGACAATCAAGTAAACCTACAATCTACGTTTGTATCTATTTTTTCATTACATCAATTTGCTTTTCTCGCAATTTACATTTTCAATAGAATTTATATTTTTCTTGCAATCTTGTATTTTTCTCTGTATTTAGCTTCACATAAATTTCCACTCCGTCGAATCCCCATTTCATGCACTTTGTGCGCGAGGTATGGAACCGTGGAGTGAGGGCCAAAATGCTATACTACTAGGTTCAACATATCCAACAATTTATACCAACCGGTTTGAATGAAAAGAATGTAGTAAGAAAAATAAACAATATATGTGATGACAATTTCGAAAAAGAGATCTGTATTTTTTTTTAAGTGTCTTATTTATATCGATGGTATTGAACTAAAGAATGAAGGTTGGGCTTTCTGGAGGAGCAGCAGAGTGATAAATTTAGTGTAAAACGGGTTTTGTGTTTGAAAATGAGTTACCTTTAAAAAGATCGAGTTGTCCCCGAGTCCTGGAAGGCCGTACAATCGGAGGATTTGATTACCTTCACACGTCGTTGATTCGTCGTGAACCTAAAGTTTATCAAAGCAAACATCTCAGAACAAAGAGCAGCGTCTCCATGGATTTCTCATGCTCGGCGCAGTGTTTCTTACCGATGCGTTTCTCCTCTTCAAGAACTTCAAGCCCTTGCACTTGAACAAAGCTTAACCTTTTCTCTTGCTCCAAAGGATGAACCACATGGGCTTAAGATATAGGAAATCTGAAATGAGACAATTTTACCTCTTTAACCCCTTACCTTTTGTCGAAGACCAGCAATATAATCCCTTACGCTAAATTGGCAAGAATGAACTGATGGTTCCTCACTTGAACACAGCTTCACTTTTTCCCTTTGCCCAAAGGATGAACCAGGCGTGCCTGGTATATACGAAATCCTGGGGCGGCTGCGTTTCTTCAACGAGGCAAAATGTATTTCTTCAAGCCGCACCTTTTTGACCAACACTACCAAGACAATTCCTTCCTGTTAATTGGCAAGAATGCCCCCAGGCCTCTGGACATTAAGAGGATATTTTCGCCGGTCTCTTTGTGATTGGACCACGTAGCCTTGCAAGCCGAAGTGAAAAGGACATGTAGGAATGACGAGGTCAGCACTCATCACGTGATTTTGTCCAAATCAATAATTGCAAGTGACCATCGGGACAAAGACAAGACAAAACAAAGGTAACAATTATTGGCTTAATTCCGAAAAAAAATATACCAATTTTAGATCAAATAATAATTTTAATCATAAATTTTTTTATCTCATAAAAAATCATCAATTTTCACTTAAATTCTAAATTTGACGCTCCTTTAGAATTATCATTTGTCCAACTTGTCTATTCCACCTCATTAATAAAATTACGTGACTTGTTGACTAAATTAAAAGCCCTATTCATTATTTTCTTGAAGTTGTTCATCATCTTAATTCACTTCACCGAAAAGTACAAAGATCTCCGTATTGAATCTCTTCGACCAAATTCCGCCATTTTATCATAATCTGAAATTATAGACCATCGCCCGCAGAGAGACGCCATGGACAAAATTCGCCAAGCTCAAGATCAGAACTTTTTTTTTCAAATAATGGTGACTTCAGATAGAGAGTTAACCGGGACTAAATTTAAGATAATGGTGAAAATTGATAAATTTTTATAAGATAAAAAAAATTAATGTCAAAATTATCACTCAACCTGAAATTTATATTTTTTTTAAAAAAAGTTAGCCCCATGTGGCATGGGTCCCGTAAAGTGTGGCATTTTACTCAAGCCCTTTGTCGTGTTTAGACTGATAAGTCGCGATTCACATGGGCTCGCCATAAGATTTCCCGTCCTCTCTTACAAACGTTTGGAAAGAGGATAATGTTCTTTCCAAAAGATAAGATTCGTACGAGACAAAACATAATTGAAAGGGCTTAATTAATAATATCTTCATCGCCATACACAGTTTCGGTAAAATTTTAAATATAAACTTAAAATGATGACCTTTTTTTTAAATAAGACTCAAAGTAGATATTATCTTAAATAAAAATCTAAAGTAACCAACTTAATATCAAATAAAAATCTAATGAGCGTTTTTGTCCGGTGGCCTTTTTTTTTCTTTTTTTTTCCTTCTTTTGTTCATTCATCTTCCGCTTCATCGTTCATCCGACCGACTCTCAGGTTCATCTTTTTCTTAGAGAAATTGATACACGATTAAGCTTTCACCGGATGCTAATAATTTTTCGAAAAAAAAAAAACAATCACACTATCGTACTTGTGCAAGAGAATTCAATATGCCCTACACAGTTTCTCTTCCTTCACGCTTTGCCCTTTCTTCTCTGATCAACAGCGACATGTATGTCTGCTGTGTTCAGAAATTGCATCATCATATACAAGATTGATGTCTTCTAATCTACGTACTGCTCTTAACTCCTTCTCATCACTCTCTCTCAAATTCTAGTAGAAATCTCAATTCGCAATGAGAGAAGTCTGAAATATGGTAATCACCCATATGTGGTAATCTAGTACAATCACAATCATAGCTTCGAATCGTGAAAGGAAAGCCAAAGAACTAGGTGAACGAATAGTTTTCAAAAAGATTCTCGCGTACACAGGATGATAAGACCATTGGCTACTAAATCTCTCGACATGGATTTCTGTGGTTTTGTCCAACTTGCCCAGATAATAATTGCAATTGAACATCGGACAAAGACAAACAAAACAAGGCGGCAAAACATCACGACTTGATCAACACACATAAATCACCACTTTAGACACTTTACATAACTTTATTTTGCTTTCAACAGGATTAAATCATTGCTTTATCAACACATAACTTTGATGCCGGTCCTATGTCGCCACCCCAGTCAACCACCCGGCCACTAGGCCGCATGCCTCACGTAAAATTAAACTTTTTGGACAACTCTCTTGATAAACTTTGTGCGGAAAATTTAGGGATAATGGGACCATCAATGGAAAAAATTATTCAAAAAATTATAAATTTATTATATCTTTACCAATTTAATTCTAAATTTTTTCACACCCCTCATAATTGGATCAGCTCGCCACGCAAATTAAAGTGAAAATGAGCTCTCCCTACCCCACTAAATGAAATAACCGATAGTTTATGTCATAGTCAAGGTGTCAATAGTGGAAATCATCGTCTCCTTTGCAAGGTGTTCGTAGTGAAAACCACTTTTTCTCGTCTCAAAAGATAAATTAGATTTGCTTGGGATATACGAGATCTTGTGATGGATTTCGTTTTTTCAATGAGTCAAATTTGCTTTCTTTCATCCTCGCCTTTTGTCCAAGACCCAGCAAATCAATCCCTTCCTCTGGATTGGCAAGAATACCCTCCCCCAATGACTTCAAGGATAATTGGTCTTTTGCTAAGTAATGTGTTAATCAACACTTAGGTATTTGGCCAAAAAAGAATCAATTCTCATGTTAGAGTCAAGTTGTTCATACTGGAAATTGGCTTTTGCATGATGCTATTCTTTAAGAGCCACTTAATCATCTCCTTTACTGGCAACTTTTACAAGATGTTGAATAGTTATGCTTCGAAAACGATAGATTGGTCGAGAAATTTTGCCGAAGTTGTGCTGTGTGGAAATTTTGTGGAAATATCTCGGAAGAAGCTTGGATGACTTCTAACGCTTGACGCATGTGTCACAGGCCGGTATGTGACGCATTCGTCTTTTGATAAGTTGATGGGCAAGGTCAACGTCAATTCGACTCTCAATCACTATAAGAGGGAAGAGCAAAGCAATTTGTAGGAGCGTGCGGTTTACATTTTGCATTGAGCATGAAGTCATTCATAATAGGAAAATTACCAAAAAAAAATTTAAAACTTATTATGCTTATGCCAATTCAATCATAAATTTTTTAATTTAATCAATTTAATCATAAATCTTTAATCATTTACCAATTTAATCGTTCCGATCAATTTTGACCAGAAATTGCTAATGTGGTGATCTACTCAATGCGGATTGTCCTATATGGCACGATCGGGGCCAACATGGATAATTTTTACGATTTTTTTACTTTTTTAATAGGCGGAATCAAGAATAGAGTTGTGTGGGTGCTTCTTGTACAATCTTTAATTTTTCTCCACACTCAGCTTCACATAAATTCGCACTCTGTTGGATCTCCGCTTTGTGTACTTTGTGAGCGAGGTAAGGAACCTTGGAGTGATCCGCTGCTCTCCACGCAATTTGTTTTTATTTATTTTTTTGGCACATGGTTAGATGGATATAATAGATTTTCATCGAAATTTTAATTTCTCATTTGATTGTCCCTTTTAATATTCTCTCAAATGTCAACTTTACAAATCCTACTTGCATAAATATCATTAAATTTGTCCCTAAGTTTGTGATAGACAACATTAGGAGGCGTCGAATACCATGTTCATCCCTTATTTCATAATAGACAACATAGGTGTAACGAGGCACTACTTATCGAGATAACTTGAGGTTATAGATGATTTGCTATAATCTGAATGATATTACCTAGAGCTCAACAATGCTTACTATAATCTCTTGTTCATAAAGAAGATAAGCATTTTATTTTTTTAGTTAAACAAGTTTTTAACTAAAACAGGATATGTATTGATCTATATTAGAATATCCGGAATGACGCCTTGATTTACAAAAGGATGACAAAATATGTTGAACAAAATAATCAAGCCAAAAGTTCGGCTATAATTTCCAACATCTATTTTATCATCAGTTATCACATGAGACAGTGAAAAAGATGGAGTCTCGAAAAGTTGGGCCCATTCCAGTTAGATAATATAATAATAAGTACAAGCATTAAGTTATGATAACATGGACATCATCCACATTTATCTTTACATGTGTGTCATGTCCAAAATTTATAATCCACCGACTAAAGGCATGGTCCGAGAAAGTATCCTTCGGAAATAGATCTTATATAAAATATGGTAAATTTTAATTTTTATACTCTCTCTCTCTCTCTCTCTCTCTCTCTCTCTCCATATGTTTGAAACGTTAGATGGAACCTCTTGCTTTAAGAAGCGGGTTTAGAGCAACAATATCCAAATTCCCATTGGTATGATCTATATATACACTTGCACTTTGAAGACGATATCCAATTCACATTGGTATAATCTATATATACATTTGCACTTCTTTTCAAATAAACCAGATGGAATTATAATAAATTAAGAGAGCGGTCATCCAAAAAAAATGATAGATATATGAATCAAAGGTGAGGGCCTTAATTAAAGATTTCCACATACCCATTTTTCAAGAAAAAAACTGGTGACTTTTAGTCTACCATTCCGATCTCTAATTATAGGCAATGTTTTGAAAATGATAACGGAGGTTGAATCGGAGTGAGGGCCAGTGTGCAATTCCTCTGGTTCAACCGATCCGACCTTTACAACGACGGTTTGAACAGAAAGAACGAAGTAAGAAAAATAAGCAATATATGTAATGATCATTTTAAAAATGTTAAGTGTGAATTCTCACACTTAGGTGTTCTGCAATGAGAAAAAATCAATTTTTTTTTCTTATGAATTGTAATAGGCTGAACTGTCTAAATGAAAGCGGACAGAGACTTGCTAGCTTCTCAAGTTTACCAATTATTTTTAAGTCGCAAATTACGCTACAAGAAGAAGACGGTCAAACATGATGCTGTACAGATACCATGAGATAAGAATAATATGAGTGTCATAACTTTCATGTGGTGCTCACTTAAGGGTCATAATTTTTTTTTCTCATTTAAGTGCCACAAATTTAAAAAATCGATCACTTAAGTGTTATAGGCCATTTGCCTGGCCAGAAAATCCAACATGGATACCAATCATCCTACATAGCATCATAGGCACTAACATAGATGATTTTTGTAATGTTTTTTATTTCTTTTATTTATTATTTTTTTAAATTTATTTATTTCTCTTTTCCTTTTTTTCTTTATTTTTTCCATGCCAACGACCCTTGCCGGCCGCGGGCGAGGGCGCAAAAGGCCCTTGCCTGTGGGCGGCGAGGCTGCAATGGCTTTGGGGGAGGCCTTCGTAGCCCCTTTGACCACTGGCAAAGACCCTCTCGCTCACAGCTAGCAATGACCTTGCCTAGGGTTGAGCAAGGCATTCGCGGCCAGCAAGGGTCACTGGTGACCCTCGCTAGCACAAATATAAAGTAAAGAAAAGAAAAGGAAAAGAAAAAGAAAAAATTGAAAAAAATCCCCATCGGAATGAAAAGTTAAGCAAAAATTTATGTAAGACGATTTGCCAGAAATGACACTTAAATAATCGATTTTACTCCAACATATCACTTAAGTAAGTTAAAAAAAAAGCTATAACACTTAAGTAAGTGATGTACGAAAGGTATGACACTCCTGTTATTTTCATCTGCACGAGACATATAAAAACTTAGAGAGACAAATATTGGTGCCTCGAAAATGAGTTTATGTTGCGGTTATTTCATCCATTCTTTTTCATTTTTTTCATTGACCCGACTATTATGTGTCAAGCCCCGCACCCTCCGGCGCGCCACATCCCTTGCCAAGGTCGATTCGAGTGCGACGTCCCAGGACGCGTCGCCGACCCAACACAACAAACAGAGCACAAGGCACATGCAGAAGCAAACTTAAACACCCGTACCAATCATTCACGAGACCAAGGGTAGAACAAACAACAAGATTACAAAATATACACTTGCATTGATACTGGGAACCATTTACACCAAAATATATACCACCAATCCAAAACGAGTCAACGGCCGCTATTGACAAAAAAGGGGTACGTGGCTCGGCGGTCAAGTACTATATCTAGCCGGGGCTCCTCCCAAAACGTATTGGTACGCCTGTCATCCTCAAGGCTGGGGGTATGAAAAGTGGGGGTTTAAACAACAGTGAGAATAAATCTCAACGAGTAGGCCCCCTAAACCTAAACTAGGCTAACATGCACCTCCTGACGAGTACTAAACAACACACAGTCTAAACCATAAATGACTTAGGCCCTCGGGCCCAAATCCAATGCTTAACTGACCCTGCAGATTAGGCACTTTATATATAAGAGCAATATTGGCACAGAACTCAATCACGGTACATATATACGCATATCGCTTCGCCACGATGCATGTCATGCATATGCTCGTGCTCACACTCATACTCATGCCTCATCAATGCATTTCGCACATCTGCACTCTTGCACACTTGCAATTACCAAATTCCCCGACCCACGTAAAACGCATCAGGTCCGACCCGCGTAAAACGCATCAGATCCATCAGTTTGAGATCGATATTCGGCCCGCGTAAAACGCATTAGGCTCATGACACACAACCCGCGTAAAACGCATTAGGCTGGTCATCTTCAGGTAGTCCGGGCATTGTCCCACATAACGCGCATCAAGATGGGTTCACTACCCCGCGTAACACGCATCAGGGCTTTATGTGATCACACATTCACACACAAGTTATTATCTGAACCCCGCGTAAAACGTATCAGGGCGATTAGGTGATCACATGCTCATGTCATTTGTGCACACTTGTATATGCACATGCCATGCCAATGCTCGAGATGCACATCCATGGCCATAAAGTTCACACTTGGGCACTCACGGATTTCACAATGAGCATTCAACTGCACAATACCACTTATTCAATTCTCAACACAATATGCTCAATTCAATAATTCACAAGCCCAATTAATCAAATCATCTAGTCCAGCCGTGGCACAAACTTAGCACATAATTTATCCATATAAATCACACAATTAGATCAACATGAATTTGCGCACTCGAAACCCGCCAAGCTACTCCAACCTTAGTCACACTAGGCATATGACATGGCATCACAAAATCAATCAGAATCAAGGACAATTCAGCCACTCATTCAGTCACTCCAACATTTCCAGTAATTACACCATTAAACCCCAAATCGATCGCGCCTTGTCCAATTCAATCCCGGTATGGATAGCCACCAAACAACTCGGTCTAGGCCAATAAATATCCTCAAAATACTCCATTTGGCTCCCCAAAACATCACCTAAATCAACCAATCCAAACATTTCCGGTCATTACACAATTAAGCCCCAAATTGATCGCGCCTAGTCCAATTCAATCCCAGCATGGACAGCCACCAAACGTGTCACTCTAGGCCAATAATTATCCTCAAAATACTTTATTGGACTCCCCAAAACATCACCCAAATTAGCAACCATGAGAACCAAACTAGGCGCGCACTATAATCCACAATTGAACCCGAACTTACTTTAAACTTGGGCCGATTCAATCCAATATGTCCAGCCATCGCACAGCCCATTTTAAGCCTCTAAACCTTAATTAAATTATCATCCTAAGCCGTGAAATCAGCCACAACATCAGCCCCTAACAATCTCTAAAATTTAACCCCTAAAATACCCCAATTAACCCCTAAAACCCATCTAGAAATGTAAATTAGCCTAATTAGGGTTTAGGGTTATACTCACTTGAATTTCTAAGCTCCCAACTAAGCTAGACAGGAGGCAAGGGCGGCTGGACAGCGGCGGTCCCACACCGGAACAGTGGCGGCGCGCGGCGGCTTCCTCGGCGGTGCTCGGCAGCGGCAACGACGACGGCGAGCCTAGGCCGGCTGATCCTCACGTAGCTGGGGAAGGGAGAAGGAGAGGACGGGACGACTGGATTGTGGTGGTGAGGTGAGGGGGACGGTGGCACACGGCGGCGGCTCCTTCGGCGAGCGACGGCGGCGTGAGGCCGAGAGGGAGAGAGAGACTCATGGGAGAGGGAGAGAGGAGAGGGTGCCGACTGACTTGGGGAGGAGGAAATGGGAGGAGAGAGAAAGACTAGAGAGCTTATCAAATTGTCTAGTGGGGTGGTTGAACCACTTTCCCAAAAATGACCAACTTGCCCCTACTCCAAGGGTTGGGGTTAAACTAGCCAATGCATCTTGGGGGCATAATTGTCCAACATTTCCATCAATAATTGAGGCTTAAATAATCCTATTTTATCTCCCAAAATTCGGAATCCCAACTTATGGGTACAAGGGCAAAACGGTAATTTTCCGATCCCGGGTCAATTTTCTAATTTTCGACCCCACTGATCCCAAATATGAGTGGCCACATAAAAATGACGTCATCCTTACAAAAATTGTCGCACACGCTCACGAAATTCGACACCGAAGTCCGGACTCAATTCCACAATCGTTTTTCACTCAATTTGCAATTTTAGCGTCTCTAACTAACGGGCGGCTGTTTAGGGGTTATGTGTATCGACCTAAGGCTACTCGAGTCATGACGGTTCCGATTTCTCAGAGAACACGAGGATTTATCACTAATCTCAAGGGTCGCGATCATCCGAAATAAGTTCGGGATCGTTCACCTCGCGTACCCTCAGTCGCGCGGAATCACCCGCTACCCGATTATTCGTTGTCGGTCAAACTAAATCTGTCACTCCCCTTCGACGAGCTCATATCGGCATAAAATATTCCTTCGTCGCTTCTCGGAATCGGACTCGATTCACGGTCGAGTTCTTGAGTCCACGTACCGGTTTCCTAGTTAGCCTTTCCCTACTGGTCAGTATCCCGAGAATGATCAGTTCCGGGCGAGACTTACTAAAATGAAATGAGAAATGCATCAATTTCATTGATAAAAAAAGTGGGTCGAATTTCAGGACGTTACATTGCGACTTGGAAAATTACTAACAAAGAGCACTGGGGCCTAGTGGCCATGGTGGGTTGCAGTAGGGTTGTCAATGGGTCGGGTCAGATTGGGCTTTCATGATACCCGACCCAACCCGAAACCAATAGGGTCGCGCTTGACCCACCCAAACCCGACCCAAGACCCTGTTCAGCGTACACCATAAGGCTCGGGATTAGGCCGGGTCAGGTTGAGTCGAGTTGGGTTTTTTTTTTTTTGGGCTTCGCATAACTTCCTTCTCTAAGTTTGATATGCTTGAAGTTTGTCTGCAAGCAAGCAACCAACTCTAAGGCGTTCATCCATCTGGCTTTTGAATTAAAAAAGCATAAATAGAAATAAGTGAAAGCGAGACATTCTTGTACTAAGTTTGTTTGTAATTTTTACTGCCGCTACAGTGTAATCCCCTGTGGCTAGGTTACCAGCTGAGCTCATTTCAGCAAGAAGCAATAGGCCATGAGATAAAGGGAATTGATAAGACCCCCATTAAAACTACTGGTGACCTTGGACAAAGCAATGTCCATGGAGTTGCTCTTCATGCGTCACCTTGGGTGGGTAATTCAGGGTTCATCATTGACCCCATTAAAATTACTGGTGCCGCAAGTGAACCCAACAAGGCTTTGTGTTCTTCTCAAAAGCCATACCTGCCGTGTCAATGTCTTCATCAGCCAAGAAAACACACTACAGCTATAAATTCTCGGAGAAAAGACCTCAGTCAACCCAAATTACAAAGACATCATGCGAGATGTAACTTGCCACACCCCGAATTTTCAACAGAGATTTGTCAGGGATAGTCCCCAAATCACGAGCACAACAAGAGCCCTTCCCGTAAAGTTACCTCCACAATGTTGCTGACCAGGTAAGGGAGTTGCTTGTTGAGCTTAATCTTCTCTTGGTTCTCCTATATCTTCTCCTTATACGACTCCAGCTCCAGATTCGTCCTCTGCAGCTCCTCCTGTCACCACAAACAAACAAAAAAAAACCAATATCCCATCAAAACCCCTCATCGATGCATCGACTCAAATCATTAGATTCGAAAACAAACCCTCGCGCACAAAACAAATTACCAAAGACCCAACAAACAAGCAAAGCTCGCGCTACAAGCCCTAGTAATCCAATCGAAGCCAACGACATCCGCATACGCAAAGGGAGATAGAGACGACGCTACTGACGACAGGGTACTTAGCTTCGAACTTCTTCTCCCACCTGATCAGTGTATGGCGGAGGATGGCGAATTGGAGAGGGGAGAGGCGGTGGTCGGCATGGGGTCCATGGACTCGACGGAGTCCCGCTGGGTGTTCCAGGACGAGGATGATTCGGAGATCGAGGAGGAGGAGGACGACGACATCATACCTAGGGTTTTTTCATCCTACAGTGCTATGCCTATGCGTGCAGACAGGGGAGAGAGAATGGGAGAGAGACTGAGAGAGGGAGAGTCAATTGGTCGACGCAGAGTGTCAATGAGTGGGCCCAATTATACCCCAACCCTAATGGTACCATAAGTTTTAGGGTCAAATTGAGACCTGACCCCAAAATACCCCAAATTTTAGGGTCGAGGCGGTCCGGGCCGGGTCAGCTCGGGTTTTGTTGACACCCCTAGGTTGCAGTATCTTTTGAAGTTCTGACACAGCAGGTGGGGCAAATCCAGAAAATATCATGTATTTATATCAAGGAAAAAAAATCATCTCACTTTTCAATTATCCCAAATAAGGCACGTACCCTTCCTCGATGAACAAAAAAGACCACCATTATCTTTTCCAGCGAGTTTACATGGCTAACAACTCTTAGATTATGAGCTTACAGGCCCTTTTTTATATTATCGAAAAATTAAAAAAAAAATAAGAGTAATGATTTTAAACTCAAAAGAAAATGATTTTTATCAAAGAGAAAAGAAAAAAACAAAGTAATAGAATCTTGAAGCAAAAGCAAATGTCATATTTTCCTTCTCTTTCTTCCTTTCAATTTGTAGAGAGAAAGCATCTTTCAAGCTCGTGGCCGTCATGGTCGGCAACTACGACGAAGCTCCCGGAGGTCCAAGCGGCAATGGGCAAGGACGAACAAGCTCCGGAAGAGCTCTGGCCGAGCAAGAAGACAATAAACAGTAACTTTGAAGACGATAAATAGTAACTTGTAATAAACAGTGACTTTTTTTGAATTTTTTTAAATTTTTTTTCTAATATGGCACCACGTGAACGCCACATCAGAGTTTTAATGGAGATTTTTAACAGAACTCTAACGAAGAATAAATGTATCATAATATTTATAATTTGGGATTTTTGGTATAACAAAAAAGAGTTTGAGGTAAATATATTATAATGAATATAGTTTGAGATTTTTGGTAACATTTTTCCTATATTCAAACAGTTTTGTTCCACCGATACAGCGGCCTCAATCCACGCCCTCCTTTCTTAGGAAGACAAACATCCTCCCATTTGACTTTTGCCTTTCTGCAGCGAACAGATCTACAGACACTTTCGAGCTTTTTCCATTACTTTGGTGGGTAGCATTAAGAAAGTACACCAATAATTGATCACACTAACGGGGTACAAAGCTAATTTACAGCAATCTACCAATAAAAGTAAGTTTTCTAAATGCCCAATTATCTATATTAATAGACTATATAAACATTTGACAAGATTACAATAACTACTTTGAATTTGCCAATATCTACTTAACCAGTAAGTTGCTTGCCTGCTTGGATCACTCGCTATCCGGGGTCCGATCGCACTTCATAAGTATCACCAATTTGGTAAGAGTTTATTGCAATTAATAGAACGTATCCATTGTCTTATTGCAAGTTCACGAGCTCATGTCACTTGTTAGCTCCATCGTCCCAACGTGTCTCGACGAAGTCCAGAGAATCATTATAATTGAAGAAGTCGCTATGACCAAAGAGGTGGACCGACCCTCACACGATGGTGACAAGTGGTGGCGCCACTACCGCTCGGGCAAGCGGGCTAGCGAGGGTCGAGGGCTTTTCGCTAGCGAAATTAGGGCAACAATGCCGCCAGCCCTTGCTTTTTCTCTCAGTTTTTGTTTTTTTGCTTTTTTTCTAAATCTTTGTATTTCCCTTTTAATTTTTCTGCTTCTGTTTCTTTTCTTGAAGTTTTTGGCTTCTTTGTTTTACATTTTTAGCCTATTTTTTTAGTACTTTTTCGTGTTTTTTTCCTGTGGCACCACTTCTGTCTTTAAAGTAGATAAGAAAATGTCGTTTTCGAATCGACAGCACCAATTTGATAAATTTTAAAACTTGTTATATTATTTGAAAATCTTAAAATTCGATTGCACTTTTCTATTAAGTTTTACAGCTTCCGATGCACTTCCTGCTTCCCTGTTTTTGTTTATATTTTTTTTCTGATGCTTCGGCATTGTAATGAACTCAAGCTTTGGCACTTCCATGTTGAAAAAAAAAACATTCAATCTTTCCACATCATATTCCATCAACTTCTCAAAAGAATGACAAAATGCAAAGAAGAATAGTAAAACCGCTTACATAAAAGCAAAGGTTGTTTAACAGTATATGGAGAATTATTGGATGCATTATTAGGCATAATCAAACAAAATAATCCAAGGGAGAGATGGAGTAAAAAATTTTAGAAAAAAGAAAATGTAAAAATAAGAGAGGCTCAAGAAGTCTTGTCTCGTCTATGTTTTATGCATGGCCACTTCTACTGCTATCATATTACTCCACCAAAATTCAAATTAACACGCATAATTTGTCATATACAAAATGATCCGTGGATTTCTACATATCTAATTTCACGGCCTAACTTTCTATTCAAGTTACCACCAAGTATATGCATATAAAAAAGCACATTTTTTACGTGTATTTACTCTCGTCTGTCTTTCATCTTTCATGAACTTAGTGCCGTGACCTTTCTTATCTAATGATAAAATAAAAGAAAGAAAGAAAGAGAAGCACTTATGTGGATTGTTGTACTAGACACCAACATTAAATTACTATGAATTTATTGAATGCGGGCAGGCGATCTCTTTTAACCTTTTCTTGACCTTCAACCAATTTTCAACCCAACCCATTTCATAAATTTCCACGCTTGGATAGGTGTAGATTGCAGGCTTTAATGTCCATGACCATCAACCATCGGCCGCTTTATTAATTGCACTAAACTCTTTACCAAATTGGCCATACAAGAATCAACCACCTTCATTTACAATCAGACTTTTTTGTTGCTTGTGACTAGAAGTTCTCTCGAAAGCACAATTTCAATAAAATTATCTAAAAAACAAACAAATTCTCCAATTCAATTTTGTCCCCAACAATCTCGGAGTTTTCAAAAGTCGAAAGTCGAGCAAAATTAGTTCAATTTTCCAAACCAAGGTATGAAACCTCCTTATGTTTTCCAATTTTCTCAAGCGAAATTAGCTCAATTCCAATTTGTTAATTAGTGGGCTAATGATGGCTTAAGATTCCACACGTTGCTTGCTTGGTCAAAAAGGAGAGAGCTCTTTTAAGACGCGGAGCCAGCTAAGAAGCGCTCGATGCAAAAGCATATATATCATCATACTCATGCCCACGTTGTCCCTTGTCAGCACCCACAATAAGAAAATGCTTTGCCCGTTGTATCTGTGCTTTGCATTCCTTAAGAAAACAAGAAGAGTCAAACTTTTCGCAGTGTGACCGGTCAATGGATCGGAGCCCCGCCAAATCATACTGGGGCCAAGCGAGGTTGTTGCTATCTGTGCCGGTTGATAATCGACTATCAAGACCGGTGGTTTCCAGTGAAATCTTTTCGATCAGTTCAACACCATCTGATTGCATTCTGATCAACAATCGGATCCAATCCCCTGTATAGTTTTGGATCACTGCAGACTAGCCCCCAATTGAGTATGGCAGGCTCTCCTCATCACACACACAGTAATTAGGGGAAATTTGTGCCCATCTGATCGTGTGATGATTTGTGTTAAAATATGTCTCGATTTTAAGCCCGTTAATGGAACCTGACCCAAAGTTAATTGTTAATTGGGAGAGTCTGAATATTTCGAAATAAATATTTGCGGAACGCTCGAAATCAGGCAAGTGCAGTCTACGGTAACTTTAGTTGGCGAGTTGGAGTTCACGAAGAAAGAAAATATACGTTTTCTTGAATTTCCCATTGGAATCCAAAGTTGGACTTTGGCCGTGAAAGAACACTACAAAAAATAAATATATGGTTTCCTATTTCTTGTGGAAGAGCATGGCTAATATCTGAAGAGGAAAGTCCACCAGGTTGGACTTGTTGACCGAATGCCATTATTTCCTATTCCATGTCGATTTCGGCCTCCGGACGTAGTTTCCATTTTCTATGGCTATTCATATATTCACTTTTGGAAGCGCCGGAGTTGATGTGAGCAGACTTGAAGCACCCTTTTCTCTGAGTGCAGTGGGTGCCGAATTTCCGAGTGACATCCATAGGTGTTGGGTCCTTGGCATTGAATCTGTGATTTTGTTGGTGAAATTTCACCAAGAATTCAAGTGTTTAAGTGATTAAATCTTATTGTAATATTTGTATATAATTCATTCGCGAGGAATTATGGGGCTAAATACTGCGTGAGCTAATGGGTGTAATTGAGGCTTGAAAAATATTTAGAGTATTTGAGTGACTTGAATATGGTTGTAATCTCCGTTATATCACTTGATCTATAGTGAAATTCGTGCTGCTCTCTGTGTGGACGTAGCTCACTACGACCGAATCACGTAAATCTGGTGTCCAATTTATTTTCTTGTTCTGTCAAATTTATTATTCGATTGCTTGGCTTTCGCAACAATTTAAACTCGTGCCTTTTGACGGGGTAGAAGAACATGCTTTTACCACTAGAATTTTCTCTTGGGGATTACGAATTTGGTCTCTGAAACCTAATTTACGCATCCTCATCACTCGGAATTCATCGCAAAACAAAAGTCGCGACACGGAACTTTGAAGCACAATTAGCATTGTACGGAAACTGCAAAACTTACATATGTTAACTTTTGAATTTATCGGGTGCACCACATTAGATACATGAAGCTGCATGGACTAATTTGAGTTCGATGCAACAAGACAACTTTAACAAAACAATATGGTTTGATCTAAGTTAGTCGTACATATCGAAACACCTAACTAGACTAAAGCCTAATAACATTTCGTACATGCCCCTTTGCATGCTGATTATCACTAGAGCTATATAATCTCTAGTCGGAGAAAACTTCATTCAATTATCGTTCCAACCGATGGATCACATTTTGATTTTCAGTTTTGTTTGCATGTGAAGGAGATCGACATTCGTAATTAGTAATTCGACCCGGAAAATAGGACACTTAATTTGTAGCAATTTTCGGTTTCCATATGTTCCTGTGAACCGAGAGGTGACTGGCATGCGAAGCCAAAGCGAAGAAGGACTCCTCCCCCAGTCAATTATTGCAGCCAAAGCAAACGACGTGCCGTAGACTCGACATCACCTGTTTTTTTTTCTATTTGTTTTTCTGGTTTTGTGAGATCACCAGGTAGTGAGTTGGAAGGTGGGAAGCTTCCATCGAGGACCAGAACATGCAGATCAAGAAAGATTTTGTAAAA
Organism: Syzygium jambos; assembly: GCA_031216235.1. Lineage (NCBI taxonomy): Eukaryota > Viridiplantae > Streptophyta > Magnoliopsida > Myrtales > Myrtaceae > Syzygium > Syzygium jambos. The sequence continues at coordinate 1,860,720 of CM062223.1, forward strand.
GAGTCAGCAAACATCGGACCCCACCCCCACCACCCAACAAGGTCATCACACCCGCCCGATGGACGCCGGGCGCGTCCATCTGATGATCTCGGCCGTCGAGTTCGATGGGAGGGAAGGATCCAAATTTCAATGGCCCGAATGAGTGCATTCGGGGAAGGCGCTGAATGCCAGCAACAATGTCTTGACAGTCATCAAATGACAACGTGAATATCCCCACGAGCCGACACATGTGGCCCTCCCATTCGCGGCCGCCCCGGAGGCTTACATGTTCACACGATGCAAGGATTTCTTGTCCTTGTTTATATGAACGTGACCCTCTTTGATATTTGCCCGTTCACTTTACTATCATCTCTCTATCTCCCTTGAGCTCTCACTCCTCAGAGAGAGAGAGAGACAGAGTTTCACAGTCAGTCGTTCATTTTTCTGAACTTATTGTCACGATCTTTCTTACCAAATAATAAAATAAAAGAAAGAAAATAAAGAAAGAGAAGTACTCATGTGGATTGTTGTACTAGACCCCAACATTAAAAGTACTATGAATTTATTGAATGCGGGCAGGCGATCTCTTTTAACCTTTTCTTGACCTTCAACCAATTTTCAACCAAACCCACTTCATAAATTTCAACGCTTGGATAGGTGTAGATTGCAGGGTTTAATGTCCATGACCATCCACCATCTGCCTCTTTATTAATTTCACTAAACCCTTTACCAAATTGGCCGCAGAAGAATCAACCACCTTCATTCACAGTCACTCTTTTGTTGCTTGTGACCTTAAGTTCTCTCGAAAGAACAATTTCAATCGAATTATCTAAGAAAACAAAAAAAAAATTCTCCGATTCGATTTTCTCCCGAACAATCTCGGATATATCGAAAGTCGAAAGTCAAGCGAGACGAGTTCAATTTTCCGAGCCAAGGCATGAAATCTCGCATGCCCTATAATTTCTCAAGCGTGAGTAGCTCAATTCCAATTTGTTAATCAATGGGATAATGATGGCTTCAGATTCCATACATTGCTTGTTTGGTCAAAAGGAGAGAGTTCTTTTGAGACGCGGAGCCAGCTAAGAAGCCACGATCCAAAAGCATATCGTCATACTCATGCACTCGTTGTCCCTTGTCAGCACCCACAATAAGAAAATGCTTTGCACGTTGTGCATGTGCTTTGCATTCCTTAAGAAAACAAGAAGCGTGAAACTTTTCGCAGCGTGACCGGGCAATGGATCGGAGCCCCGCCAAATCATACCGGGACCAAGAGAGGTTTTTGCTCTCGGCACCGGTCGCTAATTGACTGTCGAGACCGGCGGTTTCCGATGAGATCTTTTCAATCAGTTCAACACCATCTAATTGCATTCTGGTCAACAATTGGATCCGATCTCCTGTATAGTTTTGGATCACTGCTGACTAGCCCCCAATTGGATATGGCAGGCTCTCCTCATCTCACACACACACAAAGAGTAATTAGGGGAAATTCGTGCCCATCCGATCATGCGGTGATTTGAACCCATGCATTTTGTCGGGGTAGAAGAACATGCTTTTACCATTTGAATTTTCTCTCGGGATTACGAATTTGGTCTCTGAAACCTAATTTACGCGTCCTCATCACTCGGAATCTGTCGCGAAACAAAAGTCACGACACGGAACTTTGAAGCACAATTAGCATTATATAGAAACTGCAGGACTTACATGTCTTAACTTTTGAATTTATCGGGTGCACCACATTAGGTACATGAAGCTGCAAAGACTAATTTTGAGTTCGATGCAACAAGACAACCTTAATAGAACAATGTGGTAAGATCTAAGCTAGTTGCACATATCGAAACACCTAACGAGACTAAAGTCTGATAACATTTCGTACATGCCCTTATGCATATTGATTATCTGTAGAGCCGGAGAAAACTTCATTCAATTATTGTTCCGACTGATGGATCACAAGATACGAAAGCCACCGACATTTTGATTTTTCAATTTTGTTTGCACGTGACGGAGATCGACATTCGTAATTAGCAATTCGACCCGGAAAATATGACACTTAATTTGTAGCAATATTCGGTTTCCGTGTGTTCCTGTGAACCGAAAGGTGACTGGCATGTGAAGCCAAAGCGAAGAAGGACTCCTCCCCCAGTCAATTATTGCAGCCAAAGCAAACGACGTGCCGTAGACTCGACATCGCCTTTCTTTTTCTGGTTTTGTGAGATCTCCAGATAGTGAGTTGGAAGGTGGGAAGTTTCCATCGAGGACCAGAACATGCAGATCAAGAAAGATTTTGTAAAAGAGTCAGCAAACATCGGACCGCACGCCCACCACCCAACAAGATCATCACACCCGTCCGATGGACGCCAGACGCGTCCATCTGACGATCTAGGCCGTCAAGTTTGATAGACGGAAGGATCCAAATTTCAATGGCCCGAATGAGTGCATTCGGTGAAGGCGCTGAATACCAGCAACTATGTCTCGACAGTTATATTCGTGTGACCCTCTTTGATCTTGCCCGTTCACTTTACCATCATCTCTCGATCTCCCTCGAGCTCTTACTCCTCAAAGAGAGAGAGAGTGTCATAGTCAGTCGAATTCCTCCTCAAGCTTGAGAGATCAGATCTCGCTGAAACTCACCGGAGAGGAGAGCTATGGCTGAAAAGGTGCATCTCATAATCCTCATCCTTTCAATTTATCAAGACCCTGTATTTGTAACTGATAGAAAGATCATTACAACTCTTATATGACGACCATTTTTACGTTCTTGCATAAAAAGGGTAAGATTTTTTCTCAATCTTCCGATGTCAGAAAGAGCCATGCTTCTTCTCTCTGCTTCTTTTAGCTTCATTTTTGTTTGCAAAGTACAAAAGATCTTTGCTTGTATTGTTCACTCACCTTCTCTGCGTTTGTGCGTATGTGTGTGTGACTGTGGACTGTAGAAAGTAGCAATGGAGATAACGGTTGACCTGAAGTGCTATCGCTGCGTCAAGAAGATCAAGAAAGTGATCTGCAAATTCCCTGGTGAGTCTCACTTTGCCTGTGTTGATGGTTGTCCTGTTTTTTATTTGTTCATTACCACCATCGACTCCATATGACTTCAGTGGGCGAATCACACTCAGCAATAAATAGAGCTTTCATGCTAAATGTTTTGTAAAGTCATAATGAGCTAACGACTGTATGTCTGGATTTCTAATCCCAGGCTGTCGTATTTCGTGAACGGTAATTCTGTTTCTTCCGGAATTGAAAGTCTTCCACACATTGTTCCTATTCTAATTATGAATTTAGGATGAGAACCTTGGTGAATTAGATTCTCCGAGTAGTATTATGTTATGTAAACTTTAGTATCAAAATTTAGCTGTAGAAAGGAAACTAAGTTCATTTATCGGTGTTATCGATTTGGGAACAAGAGAAATCCGAGACCAAGTATTCAACGAGAAGGATAACAAGGTGCTAATCATTGTGGTAAGCTGTTGCCCTGAGAGAATCCGTGACAAAATAGCCCGCAAAGGTGGAAAAACAGTGGAGAGCATCAAGATAGTCCCTGAGAAGAAAAAGGAGCCCGAAAAGAAGAAAGAAGGCGAGAAGCCTAAGGAGGAAGACAAGAAGAAAAGGGAGCCAACAACAGTCAGCGGTACGAACGATGATCCAAATGATGCAGTAACATTTAATGATGACAGGCTTATTGTCAAGCCTGTTTCGGGATATCCCATGATTTATCCGAGTGGAATGTACTACCAGCTGCCTCAGCCACCTCAGCCGTATTACCAAGGATACGGCGCCGTGCCATACTATCATGGGGTGCCGGCTTATTACAGCGAGGGCAGTTAAGGTGTGAACAGGGGCTATAACACAAACCGCTCCAACTACTTCAGTGAAGAGAACCCTGAGTCGTGCACTGTCATGTAATTGGATCATGAATGGGTTGATGTCGCATGTACATGTTCACTTGCTAAAGGTTTTATTTTTATATCAGTTGTGCTTGGTTGGTGGATCTGTCAAATTTGGTGGATACTTGTATTATGAGACAGAAAAAGAACGATAAGGTTTGGTGGGAAGATCAATGATTTTATGATTCTGTTTGCTAAAAGAGGATGAGTAGGTGGTTTGGTATTTTAAACAGATTAAATTACCCAGTCACCAGTTGTTGAAGTTTTTAGGATAGCCGATTCAAATTAAGTCCGTTTGCATGATGGCTATGATCGTGCTGTTCAGATAGAACTAGAAACTTGAAAGTCATCATGGACAAAACATTTCAGTTGGCGAACGGCAGACTTTGTTGCACGCACGGTGGTAGCAACTTCTGTCGTGTAAAAGTGAGACTGCAACAGATCGACGATGAAATTCAACAATTTTGTGAAGCTGATGTCGCAGACCATCTGACTCATAGAATCTAGCATCTGCTGCTAGATGCTGAGATTCAGGCAGGGATACATGAGTTCCACATTTTGGATTTTCTTTTTGCCAGTGATTTTATAGATAGGGGAGACAATTCACTTATGGTTGAAGCTAACAGAGAGAACTTCAGCATCATCAGCAAGTAATGGCGGGGCGTATGAGTGACACAAGACTAAAGTATGTAAGTATAATCCTTGGAATCAAGCAGCAAAACCCCTAATTTCGGGACTGGACTAAATCGGATGTTGTCAAATTTCCAGACTGATCAACGTCAAGATTCTGGAACCTTTCTAAGATCGCTGTAACATCTTCCTGGCTGATCTTTCCCATTTCCTGTAGCTTGTATACAACAAACTCCGAAGCGCTGCAAAGAGAGCGCCAGCAAGAAACTCATACATTTGCTCAAATAAATTATTTGCATAATTGAATTTGTAGTAGATGATTAAAATTCACCTGACAACTTTGTCATGATCAAGATCTGCTGCCTCTAAATCCGAGCACGTAACGTTTCGTGTGAGAACCCATTTTACCAATGATCTTTGCCTGCTTTCTGTGTACATTACATTGAGGTAGAAGAAAAACTGAGCCACACAAATGGTACTAGCCAGTATCCAAAACACGGCAAAGATTCTGCCGCTGGTGGTCGAGAAACTTTCATCTCCATAGCCCAGAGTAGTAATGGTAGCGCAAACACAATAGAAAGCATCGACAAATGTAAATTACTGGACAACCAACAGAAACACGGTTCCAAGTACATTTAGGACCCCAAGAAGAACGAGGGAAGTGAGAAATTTATACCTGATGTTGTGGACTTCAACCTCCTTCAGGATTTCGGCTGGACCAACCTTTTCATTCATGTGCATAGCTCTTGCTAAAAGCATTTCCTGCTTTTCGAGAACGTAATCAGCCGCTTTGCTTAGGATCAGCCCACCAAGAGCCATTCCTGCAAAAACATATGTCGAGGCAAGAAGTTTCGCCAATGAGCTACTTGGGACAAGATCTCCATATCCCACAGTAGTCATGGTGACAACACAAAAGTAAAGGGCATCGAGTAGACCATTCGTCTTCTTGCCCGAGATTTGGTTCCTCAGGAGAAAGAAACTAAAGCATCCTACACCAAGGTATGCAGCCACAACTATAAGGATTTTTCTAAATGTGGGTTCTTTAGTAGACTCGAGAAGATGAGGTTCGGTGCCATTCTGCTCGGGGAAACTATCCACTGAAGGAGAATTGTGGCGGTGTCTTCTTCTTTGGACTGCATTGCTCTTGTCCTTGGGATGATTCGAAGCATCAGCTGAATTCCCAATCAAGGATTCTCTGGTATCATCATAGGCCATATCAAATGCTGCAGATTCGTCCTTCTTAAGCAGCCTGCATTTTTGGAGCAGTCAGCAATCGGTCAGGGGACATTCCGTGAATTTTCTGTCGGTCTTGTTTACCGTCCAGTAGTGGCTGTGTTCAAACTTCGCCAAGAGCTCAAGTTCCCCGTACCCCGCAATCTAATGCCTGGTCCCTCTATGTGATGCAGAGTGAAGGTGAAAATTTCGCAGCTTTCACTCCCAAATAACCTTAAACTGGCAATTCTCTTTGATTTCATGAAACAGATCTCAGGCTTATAAATTGTGAGAATAGAGAGACTCTTCCTGTTTCCCTTTAAACATTGCCTTTTTTACCAAGACCAAGGACAATTTCAATCAACGTTGACCATATTGCAGATGAAACGCAGCCAAGCATGTAAATGGATGAGCAAATAAATAATGCCAAGAAGACTTGGACTAAACAAGAATTCATCCCTTCGAACAGAATGGCAAACTTAGGAGGACATGAATGGATCTCTTAGACACATACAAGAATTCACGATCTTTTAAACACTACTTAATCCGCAACACATCCCAGAAAGGTCAGATGATCATGAGGACACCCAAAAGAGATGCACGAATAAGAAACACGGGAGATTCACGGCAAAGGCATACGTGCATGTCTACGTCTTGGAGCTGAAAATGAAACGACGGGCTTTTGTCCGATTTACCGATGAAGCGAGTTCATAAAAGAGAAAATGGCTTCCCAAAAGATTGCATTGCCCTCCTTGAGAAATGGGAAAAAGGACTGCAAGATCCGAACTTCTCCGAAAGAGGAAGCTGAAGAGTTACGCCCCTTTGTTTCCACGCACCCATTATCGAACCGAACTGTGTTCCCCGCATTAATATGCACACGTGAAATTCCGTGAAGATAAGCGTCCTTTCAGGCACCATCGCGGACGAGATGAATTCCCTGATCTGGAATTGAAAATTCAATTACAAAATGATAAAAAAAGGAACTGCCTTTTGAACTGCGAATCCGAAACTGGCAATTTGGGCCCAAGCGCGGGTCCCCCAAACACCGTCTCATTCGGCCTTTGTTGGCTCAAAAGGGCCCATCTGAACTTCACGGGTTTGCGTTTCCTCTCTTTTCCTGGAAAACGAAAGAAAATTTTCTGATCAAGTTGGAGTCAGTCTGGAGAACGAAGGAAGAGAAACGAGAAAATGAGACTGTTGAAGAAGCAAGCAAGCAGGCAGAGCAGCTCGGGTTTACTTCGACCTCTGATTCTCTTGTTTTTATAGTCCCTTAGCATATCGCGTAGGGGCAGATATTAAATTTCACTGCTCAAAAGAAGGCAGCCATTTTCAGCATAGCTCGAAGTCCTTGTTTTTTTCTCTTAACGGCTGTGCTACAGGTTAGTCTGCTGTTCTAAGGGAAAGGGGGGAGATGGAGAACTAATCTTGACAAGGTTACACCATCATACTGCTGCTTGTAGCTTTCAACTTGGACATCTAGGATTGATATTTGCTGCTTCTTTGATCACTTGGGTATTGACATTTCTGTGTTGAGAGCTGTGTAGTGCTAGCATTCGATAGTTTTGTGTTATGACATCGTTGTTGTCAAAGAACATATGGATACAGCGGCAGCAATGCCCGTGTGGGGATTGGAAATGCTTTTTTACATGCGAAGGCGATAATGAAGAGGCCACGGTTGCCTCCCAGTTGGCGAAAGCGAAAGCGGCGGCGGCCGAGGCTATGGTGGTCCCGTATGTGGGGATGGTGTTCAAGAGCGACAATGATGCATTCGAGTATTAGGGCAACTTCGCGAGGAAGAATGGTTTCTCCGTTAGGAAAGAGCGCTCGAGATTGAGTCCTCAATTGGGTATTTACAAGCGTGACTTTGTTTGTTATCGGTCCAGGTTCGCGATGTTGAGGAAAACTCCTACTGATTTTGAAGTTGACAAAACATTCCATGATATTTATAAATCTGATACTTATTCTTAATCATTTTGTTCCAGGAATATATATATGTTCTGGAAGCTTAGAAGGAAGTTTTTCAGACTTTACAAGCTGGAAAAATAAGTTCTTTGAAGACCCACGTAATCTAAGTTCTGAGATTCAGACGTAGAAGTTATTCAGACGCAAACGCAGATGCAGAAGTTATTCAGATGTAGATGCAAAATTTATTCGGACGCAAAATTTCTTCAGATACAGAATTCAGAATGAAACATAACAGCTAGTGATCTGGTATGAATTTCATAGAAGGAAAGTTTTAATTGTTTCAATCTTAATCAAATTGATTGACAATCAAATATTACGACATGATTGCATTACAACGAACAAAACTCTACTTATAGAAACCAAGATTCTGATTGTATGGGCGACCGGAATCAGCGGGATTTAGAATCTGTCATCCAACGGCCACTCAATCCTTATTATACAAATCTGTCCAAGGTGAAGATTGGAAGATGATTCTCTGAAAGCTGTCCAACGGCTAGTTTGGAAGTAGATGAGTATTTAAGGAGATCAACGAGCAGCAGAAGGAAGCAATAGATTAAAGAATCAACAAGTCCAAAGTCTGAGCATACTTCAATCATTTCTCTTGTCTTACTAAGCCAAAAGTTTAGATCTTGAGGGTTATTTTGTAAGAGTGATTGTGTGAGATAGAGTCCTATCATACACAAGAGAGATATCACTCAAAATCTGTAAATTCCTCTTGATTACATAGTGAAATCCAGCCAGTAGGCTGTAAGCGTGGGAGAGTGGACGTAGGCTTACTATAAGCCGAATCACTATAAACTTGTGTGCAGATTCTCTATCCCTTATCTCTTACTTTACATTCTGCACATCAAGAGCACCATCTATATACTCTGTCTTAAATCTGAATTTTATTCAAACTTTTTTGTGATTTGTTTTATTTCCTCATAAATTTTTTAAAACTGTTCAAGGTCACCTATTCACCCCCCTCTAGGTGATCCCTGCTAGCCACATCAATTGGTATCAGAGCTAGTTGCTCATTTATTGAAGTGTTTTACTTCTGGGCTAACGATCCACATGACTAGCTTTGGTGCTCCAGGACTCATTGAAGGTCAGAGCAATAACAGACCACCATATTTCGATGGCAAGGAATACGGCATCTAGAAGAATAAGATGAAGGCATTCATAAAATCAATTAATCATATGCAATGAGATGTCATTATCAAAGGAGTCAATCCAAAATCTACTGATTCAAAAGAAAAGGCAGATGCAAGCAAAGCAGCAAATCCTCCATTATCTCAAACTAAGATATCCAAAAGAGAAACTTTAGATTCCAAAGCAATTTATTCTCTTTATTGTGCTTTATCTCTTATTGAATATAAAAAAATTGTTGCTTGTGAATCTGCTAAGGAAATCTGGGATACTCTCCATATTACTTATGAAGGAACAGATCGAGCCAAGGAAACTCAAATCAATCTTTTGCTTGGTCAATACGAATCCTTCAAAATGAAGCCTGGAGAATTAATTGCTTATTTGTATGACAGGTTTACTGACATAGTAAACGGTTTTGCCTATCAAGGACAACCAGTCCCAGATGCATTGAAAGTCAACAAACTCCTGAGAGGACTGACAAATGAGTGAGATAACATCAAAACATCTCTTCGAGAGACACAAAGGATCAAGCCTCTATCAGTGAATGAGTTAATTGGAACTCTTCAATCATATGAGACTGAGAAACGGAATAAGGAGAATGAATCCAGAGGTAATAAGTCAATTGCATTGAAAACTAACATTGATTCTGATGCAAATTCTGAAGATGAAGATGTTGATGATGAAGAACTAGCTCTCTTTATAAAGAAGTATAAGAGAATGAAAATCAGAGGAAGAAACCTCAAAGGAAAGAAGCCTTTTGAGAATAAGAAGTCTATCGATGAGACAGAAAGATCAAAGGATGTAATATGCTTTCACTGTAGGAAACGTGGACATATCAAGCCTAACTGTCCACTTCTAAAAAAGAAGACCAAATTTGAGAAAGCAAAGAAGGCCTTAAAGGCAAAAACCTGAAGTGACATAGAGTGTGAAGATAGTGATGAAGATATCTCAAATTTCTGTATAATGGCAAAATCAGATTCAGACTCAGATTCTAATTCTGATCCTAAAGTGGAAATCGACGAAAATTCATCTCTGAGGCAATAGGATATTTTACAAAAAGAAAAAATTGATTTCCTTCAAAAATAATTTTATCAAGTCAAGGAAAGTCGAGATTTTCTTTCCAAAGAAAATGCTGTTTTGAAAAAGGATGTTTCAGAAATTACTTCCAAGTTTTCAAAAGGTTTAGAGACCTTGAAGCATATCCTTTCCATTCAAATTCTTTACTATAACAAATCTGGTCTAGGATTTGTAAAGGAAAGTGACAGCTTGATTGATTTTTCAAAAGTCAAGGAGAGATTAAGACAAAGACCTCTTCGACAAGCTTATAAAAATCATTTTAAAAGAATTTTTGTCAAACCTGTTGGCCGAAGTGCTCTCAAGTGCTCAAATTATGGAGATCCACAACATTTTGAGAGTGAATGTCCTAAGGTCTGGAGACCTGTTCGAAGAGATTTTGTTAAGACAGCCTATACTAATGCTCAAGGATCCAAACAAGTTTGGATACTAAAGAAAACTTGAGATGTTCTAATTTTTGCAGGTTACCATAAAGAGAAAAAGAAAATGGTACCTAGACAGTGGATACTCTAGACACATAGCGAGAGATCCAAGCATATTTGTTGATATACACAATCTGAATGGTGGAAAAGTTTCCTTTGGAGGAAATACCAAAGGAAAAATCATTGGCAAAGGAACGGTTGAAATTGGAGGATTTATAATCAATGATGTTTCTTTGGTAAAAGGACTCAACTACAACTTGATAAGCATAAGCCAGCTATGTGATACAAATTTCAGAATCAACTTTCAAGAAGATACATGCTCAGGAACAAGCAAAGATTCTTCTCAAACATTTACAGGAAGAAGACATGGCAATATCTATCTTCTAGCTGTTAATCTTAACTCCACTCATTGTTTGATCTCAATCAAAGAGGATGAAGATCTATGACACAGAAGGTTGGGGCATATCAGTATGAAACAAATCTCAAAGATCTCAAACAAGAAACTGGTTCGAGGTTTGCCAGATTTAAAATACAGGAAAACAGAGTTATGCAATGCCTACACTTTAGGAAAGCAAGTAAGAAGTTCTTTTAAATCTATACATCATGTTTCCACTAATCGTGCTTTGCAGCTTCTTCATATGGATATGTCTGGACCAACCAGAACACAAACTATTGGTGATAAGAAGTATTGTTTAGTTATTATTGATGACTTCACAAGATTTACTTAGGTGTTCTTTCTTGCTCATAAAAATGAAGCATTTTCATATATTTCAAAATTTGCAAAAAGAGTTCAGAATGAAAAGGGCTATACCGTTTCTTGCATTAAAACAGATCATGGGGGAGAATTTGAAAATCAAAGTTTTTCAAATTTTTGTGAGGAAAATGACTTTCAACATAATTTTTCTACTCCATATACACCAGAACAAAATGTTGTGGAAAGGAAAAATCGTTCTTTGCAAGAAATGGCAAGAACTTTGTTGATTGAAAGCAAGATTCCTTTTCATTTTTTGGCAGATGCTGTTTTTACAGCATGTTATATCATTAACAGAGTTTTTCTCAGACCCATTCTTGAGAAAACCCATTATGAGCTTTTCAAAGGTATAAAGCCCAACATATCATATTTTCATGTATTTGGTTGTAAATATTTTATACTCAAAAATCCAAATGACCGCTCTGGCAAATTTGATGAGAAAGCAGATGAAGGATTCTTCCTTGGATATTCTACTACAAGTAAAGAATACAGAGTCTTCAACAAAAAATCTCAGACTGTGGAAGAAATAATGAATGTGAAGTTTGAAGAAAATATTCAAACTCACAAAGATGAATTTGAACTACCTTCCAACATTTAAGAGTTATCAGAAGTTCATCAAGAATCTCCAAAGATCGTAGAATCCTCAAAAGAAGGGAAAGAAGATACAATTCAGACTCAATCAAAATCTACAGATATTCAGAAGGAAAGATTTAACAAAAACTGGAAACATAAATCCAGTCATCCGAAGAACCTTATTATTGGAGAAATAGAATAAGGTATCAAGACTAGATCCAAACAAAAGGAGAACATCAGTAACTTGGCATTGATATCAAAAATAGAACCAAAAAAAAGTTGGAGAAGCCTTATCAGATGAAAGCTAGATAGAAGCTATGCAGAAGGAACTTCAGCAGTTCAGAATCAATAAAGTATGGGAGCTTATGCCAAGACCCAAAAATCATCCAATAATTAGAACAAAATGAGTGTTCAGAAACAAACTGGAGGACAAAGGAAAAGTCACAAGAAACAAAGCAAGACTGGTTGCAAAAGGATATTCTCAAGAAGAAGGCATAGATTATGATGAAACATATGCACTAGTTGCAAGGTTAGAAGCCATTAGGCTATTATTAGTTTATGCTTATTTCCATAACTTTAAACTATTTCAGATGGACGTGAAAAGTGCCTTCCTAAATGGATATATTAAAGAAGAAATATATGTGGAACAACCATCAGGCTTTGAAAAACCAAGGAAAATTGATCATGTCTACAAACTCAAAAAGGCCCTTTATGGTCTGAAACAAGCACCCCGTGCTTGGTATGAGAGGTTGAGTACCTTCCTTCTGCAAAATGACTTCACAAAAGGTAAGGTTGATACAACTCTGTTCATCAAGAGAAAGGATAAGGACTTTCTACTTGTTCAGATTTATGTTGATGATATTATTTTTGGTTCCTCTAACGAACTACTCTGCAAAGAGTTTTCAAAAAATATGCAGAATGAATTCGAGATGAGTATGATGGGCGAGCTTACATTTTTTCTTGGCTTACAAGTGAAATAAACCAAAGATGGGACATTCATTTGCCAAGAGAAATATGCTAAGGAGATTATCAAGAAGCTTGGAATGCAGAACAGTAAGAAAACAAACACTCCAATGTCCCATACATCCAAACTGGACAAGGATGAAAAGGATAAAAAGGTGGACTAGAAGGTATACAGAAGCATGATAGGTTCATTATTATATCTTACTGCATCTAGACCTGACATACTTTCTAGTATCTGTATGTGCGCAAGATTTCAATCAGACCCAAAGGAATTACATTTTTCTGCAGTAAAAAGGATAATCAAATACATTGGAACTTATCCAATGTTAGGTCTTTGGTACTCCAAAGATTCAGATTCTACTCTTACTGGTTATTCAGATGCTGATTTAGCTGGATGTAAAGTGGACAGGAAAAGTACTACAGGTACATGTCAACTGCTTAGAAATATGTTGGTATCCTGGTACTCAAAAAAGAAAAAAGCAGTCGCACTTTCTACAGCAGAAGCAGAATATGTAGCTTTGGGAAGCTGCTGTGTACAGATTTTGTGGATGAAACAGCAGTTAAGAGACTTTGTCGTTGAAGAATCAAGTGTTGCAATCAAGTGTGACAACACAAGTGCTATTAATCTGTCCAAAAACCCTATTCTTCACTCCCGTGCAAAGCATATTGATATCAAACATCATTTCATTCGAGATCATGTTCAAAATGGCAATGTGAATATTCAATTTATTGATTCTAAGAATCAATTAGTTGATAAATTTACAAAACCTCTTGACAAATCCTCATTTGAGTATATTAGAAACAAACTGTGCATTATTTATCCATTTTCTTGAAGTGTTTGAACAGATAGGAATTTTTCAGACTCAATTGTTCTCAGTCTGAATATTTTTCGGACTCTCAAAGAACAGTACGTACTTAGTTTAAAGTTTGACGGAAATATTTTTGGCAGGATATTGTCACATTTGTTATTTTTTTAAGCAAATCAGGTACGTATCCTAATTTATCTGATTATTTGTGCTTAAAATATTATCATAATATTGTCGTGATCCTGTATGTTTCAGAAAGTTTATTTCCTTCCTACATGTTTGGGCTTATTTTTTTACTTTCTAAAAATTACCTTTTCTTTCTAAAAACCATCCTTCTCATTTATAAACGTGTCCGTCACTTTTCAAAACCATATCACTACGACCTTTCACTCTTCAAACCCTTCCGATATTCAGAGACTCTCCTCGTCTTCTTTCTTCAAAGATCGAAACTTTTTGCTCCAGAAGTGATCAAAATGTCGTTTAAAAGAAGATCTTCACGCATTCTGAACCAAGACTCCAAATCTACTGCGCCGGCGGAGTATGTGGAGATTTTAGATACAGAATCGGACCATCATGAAGAACCTGTTGAAGCGACACCACCTCATTGATCGTCGCCTCCCAAAGCTTCTGGTAAAATAGATTTTCATTTTAAAAGCATCAAGCACGTATGGAATGCTTATCAGATGTTGAAGAGAAACAATGCCTCTGAATCTTCTTTGCGTGACTGTCTGAGAGACAATGGGTTCTTCTCTAAAGAACATCTTACGGAAAACTACTCAAAAGCTTGCGTCGATACTGCCAATGTTCCGACTAGCACTACACCAAAAGAGCCCTCCTCCAAAAAGGGCAAAGAAAAAGTCGGAGAATTATCAACATCCTCCGTAAAAAAATCTGCATAAATCAGCCCTAAAACTACCAGTGCAACCAAGTTTGTTATTCCTGATGATGACGCTCGATTTTTTGAGCTTTTTGAAATGAAGGTAGGAATAGCATCTGATATACCAGGTACAGGAGGATTATTCAGAAGTAATGAGCATAATATCTGTTACAAAATGTTGCTTGTTCGAGGAATCATGAACCATAGAACTGTGGATTTCGATTGTCTAGATAAGGCTAACATTTCAGTAAAACACCTGTTTGAGAAGCTAGGCATTTATGAATTGTGCCTTCAATCTACAAATGTTTATGATGAATTAACTGCCTACTTCTATTCAAATCTCTCTATTTTGTCACCCAATTGGATCCAATTCACTGTTGGTGATAAAAAAATCGATTTAAAAGCGGATATGTTGGCAAGGATAATTGGAGCAAAACACTCCAAGTTTACTCCATTGGTAGTGAACCTTGAAGATGCTTCTAAGGTAGCCTCTGAAAACCCCAACTTTGCTCAAGGATCAAAGTGGCATCTTTCCTACTCTGACTTATCCAGAAGATCCGTGATTCTGCACAAGATCATTATCAATTGCTTGAAGCCCAAGGCAGCCTCCAAAACCGACCTATCCAAATCAGAAATCAAGCTCATCTGGGCTATCTTGAAAGGTGAACTTTTTTCTCTTCCTCATATCATCATCTTCCATATGTACAGGGCATTACAGAAGGACAAGGGACAATTGCCATATGGTGCTTTAATCTCTCGAATTTTCATGTTCTTAAAAATATCGATTCCTGATGAATTGCGCCAGAACCTTGTTCCCTGTATGTTTGTTGGAGAAAGAATGCTCTCCAAAATGAAACAGTTTGATGATATAAGGGTAAGAATAAAAGGAAAAGAGGCACAACAGTCTGAAGCATGATCTGCTGAAAAGTCAAGTGTCAAAAAGACAGGGCAAAGAAAAGGGGAAAAATCAGCAAGGAAGCAGATAGAATCTCCAATCCCATTAAAGGTGTACAGTAAGAAAAGAAAAATTATTCTGCATGATGAAAGTGATGAAGCAGAAGCAGAGAATCTTGATATAGGCCATGCTGATGCTCCAGAACATGTTTCTGAACCAACTCCAAAGGTTTCAGAACCAATTCCTACAGAAAATGTTTCTGAACCAACTCCAAAGGTTTCAGAACCAATTCTTACAGAACATGTTTCTGAAGATCAAGCACCTGTTGAGGGGAAGATTCCAAAAGAAGCAATCATGGGGTTCGATCAGTCTGAGCTAGCTAATGTCCAAGAACAGTCTTCAGAAAATCAGAACATCCTCTCTATTCTGCTCGAGATTAAGGACAAGCAAGCTACACTAGAACATGATATGAAGAATCTACATAAAATTATTGAGGAAAACTACAACACTCAACGACTCCAAGCAGCAGCAGACAAAGCAGAACTTGAGGAAGCCATTACTCTATGCTCATCCAACATGGATAAGGCTATGGGTCAATGCAGTTCGAAGATTGAGGAGGCTGTCTCAATATTGAAAAATTTTCAACCGATTTGTACTCCTTAAAAAAAAATAGCCTATTTTTAAAACATTTCTCTCAAAGTCATATGCACTAACATTTCTGTAATATACACTAACATTTCTTGTTAGACTAATTGATTGCTTATTATATATGCTTTATACTCTCTATTATTGTTTTTTGCTGATGACAAAAAGAGGGAGAAATTATATGCAGATTTAATATGCAGGATCATATGCAGGTTAAGTTATATGCAAAGGAAACAAAGACATAGATATCAATAGAGTTTGCTCTTTCAATCTGTGATTCATGCGCTAAATATGCCTATTTACTTCCAATTAATTTCGAATTGTTTCAATCTGCAAGAAATTTTTGTCACCATAAAAAATGGGGAGATTGTTGAGGAAAACTCCTACTGATTTTGAAGTTGACAAAATCTTTCATGATATTTATAAATCTGATACTTATTCTGAATCATTTTGTTCCAGGAATATATATATATATATATATATATATATATATATATATGTTTTGAAAGCTCAGAAGGAAGTTTTTCAGACTTTACAAGCTGGAAAAATAAGTTCTTTGAAGACCTACGTAATCTAAGTTCTGAGATTCAGACGTAGAAGTTATTCAGACGCAAATGCAGATGCAGAAGTTATTCAGATACAGATGCAGATGCAAAATTTATTCAGACGCAAAATTTCTTCAGATGCAGAATTCAGAATGAAACATAACAGCTAGTAATCTGGTATGGATTTTATAGAAGGAAAGTTTTGATTGTTTCAATCTTAATCAAATTGATTGACTAGCAAATATTACGACATGATTACATTACAACGAACAAAGCTCTACTTATGGAAACCAAGATTCTGATTGTATGGACGACCAGAATTAGCGGGATTCAGAATCTGTCATCCAACGGCCACTCAATCCTTATTATACAAATCTGTCCAAGGTGAAGATTGGAAGATGATCCTCTGAAAGCTGTCCAACGGCTAGTTTGGAAGTAGATGAGTATTTAAGGAGATCAACGAGCAGCAGAAGGAAGCAACAGATTAAAGAATCAATAAGTCCAAAGTCTGAGCATACTCCAATCATTTCTCTTGTCTTACTGAGCCAAAAGTTTAGATCTTGAGGATTACTTTGTAAGAGTGATTGTGTGAGATAAAGAATCCTATCATACACGATAGAGATATCACTCAGAATCTGTAAATTCCTCTTGATTACATAGTGAAATCCAACCGGTAGACTGTAAGCATGGAAGAGTGGACGTAGGCTTGCTATAAGCCGAACCACTATAAATTTGTGTACAGATTCTCTATCCCTTATCTCTTACTTTACATTCTGCACATCAAGAGCACCATCTATATAATCTGTCTTGAATCTAAATTTTATTCATACTCTTCTGTGATTTGTTTTATTTCCTCATAAATTTTTTAAAACTGTTCAAGGTCACCTATTCACCTCCCTCTAGGTGATTCCTGCTAGCCACATCACGCGCTTGTGAGGAAGAAGCCTAGTGGGGAGCACCATAGGGATCGGAAATCCGTCCGGTGCGGCTGCGATACGAAGATGTACTTGTCGAAGGAGGTTGTGGATGGCATTTTGCAGTGGTTTGTTGTGCAATTCTGTAATGTTCACAATCATGAGCTGCTGGAAGACGACCAGGTTCGTCTCTTGCCTGCTTACAGAAAGATTCATGAAGCTGATCAAGAGCGGATACTTTCGCTATCAGAGGCTGGGTTTCAGATTCATCGCATGGTGAAGGTCTTGGAATTAGAAAAGGGGATTCAAGGTGGACAATTGCCATTCTTGGAGAGGGATGTTAGGAACTTTGTTCAGAACAGGGAGAAAGTTGTTCAAGAAAATGATGTTTTGCTCAATGAGAAGAGAGAAAACGATATAATGGAACTTCTTGAGGCCTGCAAGGCCTCGAAGGAGGCAGATGAAGGCTTTAGTTATGATTTTAGCGTGGATGAAAATGACTAACTTGAGCACATCGCTTGGTCATATGGAGAATCAGTTAGTGCTTATACCATGTTCGGTGATGTGGTGCATTTTGACATGTCATACCGATCAATCACATACGGTATGTTGTTTGGGGCATGGTTTGGCATTGACAGCAATGGCAGAATGATCATTTTCGGATGTGTTCTGTTGCAAGACGAGGCACCACGATCATTTGCCTGGGCTTGACAGGTTTATCTCTCTGTCCCTCTAGATAGATCCATATCATGTACTCTACATTTGCTCATAGATGATGTTTCTCTCCCTGGATACAGAGTTTTGTTCGGTTTATGAGAGGAAGAAGTCCTCAGACAATCTTAACTGATCTGGACCCAGGCCTCAGAGATGCAGTGAGGGGCGAATTACCAAACACAAAACACGTTACTTGCATATGGAATATTTTGCCCAAGGTATCAAGTTGGTTCTCTGTTCCGCTTGGATCCCAATATGCAGACTTCAGATCTGAGTTTGATGCATTGCATTGTGTAGAGAATACAGAGGACTTTGAGTTGCGATGGAATGAAATGGTTTCTCAGTTTGGACTGGGTTCAGATAAACACATTGCTTTACTTCATTCAATTCGGACTTCTTGGGCTTTGTGCTATACGAGGGGTCACTTTCTTGCTCGAATGACAAGTGTTGCATTTTTTAGATCTGTAGACTCATTCCCGAAACGAATCTTCAGCCCAAATGCATGCTTGCGTAGTTTTTTTGACCAGGTATAGCACTTGAAGGTTTTGTCCTCTCCGAGACCTTATATTCCATTTGATTGCCTTTTCTTCCCCCTTCTTAATGTTGAGTTTTTGTTCTTTTTTCAGGTAGGAATATCGGCTACTTTTCAAAACCAGTCACGCCATGAAATGCAGTATATGCCTTCCAAAGCGTGCATTCCAATGGAAGAGCATGCTTGAAGCATTCTAACACCTTTTGCATTCAATGCTTTGCAAAATGAACTCGTGCTGGCCATGCAATATGCAATGTCTGAATTGGCTGATGGTTCCTACCTTTTACGCCATTATAAGAAGACGGATGGCGACTGTCTTGTCATGTGGATACCAGAAGAAGAGCATATTCACTGCTCATGTAAGGAATTTGAATCTTCAGGGATTTTATGCAGACATGCCCTTTCTGTTTTTATTAGAAAGAATTACTTTCAACTTCCCGATAAATACTTCATTAATAGATGGCGCCGAGAAAGCTCTATAACATGTTATGATGAACCTCCTCCTCAAGATACTGACAATGAATGGTTTCGAGAATATCAGTCCCTCAGTAAGTCACTGTTCACAGAATCGTCGCTTACAAGGGGGCGTACCAATTATGTCCGCAGGGAATTAATGAAAGAAGTCAGGAGGATCCTTGAAGAAGTTAGGAGCATGCCAGAGACCGATGGCATCGCAGTGGATTTGACACTTTCTCCAGCTGGATGATCTTTCTGATGGTGCTTGTGTTACTTACACGTGCCTGAGCTACTTGCATTTTTTCACATGAAGGACTGAGAAGATGATTGAAAATGGTCAGAAATATGGAGAGAAGTGAAGATCTTTTACTCTGTTTCCGCGGTCGAGCACGAGAAGGAGTGGACCGTACATGCAGGGACTTGATATAGACATCATTACTCTGCAATCGCCCATCGGTGGCTCCAAGTGAATCACTCCTTAAGCCGAAGATAAAGAACCAAGGATGAGGACATTGACACGAGGTACTCTTTGTACGATTTGTAGGCAAAAAATAACTGAAGTAGATTAGCTGCATTTCACCAACAAAGACGAATGCCTTGATGAGAAAACTTAGTTCTTTTCTGTTATTCCGTTTCTTTTGTGAATCTTCTTGAAAGCGCGAAGCAATTTGCATATCTTTTGGCTTGGCAGTCAATGGTATCTCATGCTGGGAAGACATGACATATCTTCGTGACATCTCGTGTTAGTGGATTGTTTCAAATGGATGGTATAATATCTCTCTCTTTTTTTTCGGGTAAATAGAAGTGTGAATGTTTAACTTGCATTAGCTTCTGTTCTTAATTGTTAAGGCTGGGAGACTTCTATCTTTTCCTTGATGCAGCTTAAACAGTAGACATGAGTAAACTCGCAATGGTACACCTGAAAGACGCACGAAGCGCACCAGAGATAAAATCTTGATAGTTTATTAATTCAAAGATATAAACTATTTACAATAAAAGAGGGTAACAATATTAAGGGCTCAACAAACCTAAAGAAATCCTAAATTAAATTTAACCGGAAACTATTCAACATAAGTAAAGAAAATCTCATTAAATGTTATCTTGAATCTAATCAATTAACGAATAACTGAAATAAAATTACCCGAGTCTCTAAGATAATAATCTAAAAGTTAAAATCCCAAATACAAGGAATATAAGGACTTGTTTGTTTAGGAATAAGTAAAATCAATTCTTTGTCAAAATTTAAAATATTATCCAAATTAAAAAAATTTATGAAAAATTATATGTGAATTTTTGTGTAAACATTTATATGTTGTCAAAATTTCAATGTGCATCTGTCATGAAAGTTAGATGAAGCAAAAAGCAAACGATAAACATCTATCTAGAGAGGCCTTACATCAAATCGTGATCTTGAAACTTCTTATCATGCCCTCTGTCATTTCTCCAGCTGAGTAAAATTTTTGGTGCAGTGGCTTATTTTAGAATTTTCTACACGTATTATTGTTCATTCAGGTTCAAGTCTTCTGTAGAGAGACCGATTGCTGATGATCCCATTTGTAAAAGTCTCCTGGTTCTGTTCAATAAGTTGTTGGGCACTACTATTTGCAAAAGTCTAGACTTGTCAAAGTTATTGAACCACAGTGCATACTATGTTAACAGTTTCCCATTTCAAGCTTTACTTTACAAAGTAAGGAACACGGGCATTGGGCCATTTGACCGAGAACATGAACAGGAAAATGTGCGGAATAACAAACTCGTCACCTATGCTACGATGCTTTGGCCGAAGGAAAAAGAAAAAACTTTTATTCCGATACCATATTGGGAGACCATTTTCCTTAAAAGTTTACGATTAGAAGACGGGTTTTTGAGTGTATGTAGCATGTTTCTCGAAAGAAATGCTGTTGTGGTCATTGGATTTCTAGGACCCAACATTCATATGCACATACGGATAGGCACAAATGGTATTTTTATGTGTAGTACGGATTAAGTATTGTTTGACAAATGACTCTGACTGCTGAATCGTCTACACTCCAAGACAGAGCCAAAACACTTGGCATTTTATCAAAGACTTAGCCAAATGATTTTAGTCGAACCGTCATCTGCAATTCGAGGTCAGAAACGGTCCATTTGAATGGTTCGACTTTTGACTCGCATTGATTTATCTAAGTTAAATTGAACAAGCGAACAACCTTGTAAAACAAACATTTTTTTGATCCCATCTACTAATTCAACAGTAACATACTCCTCAATTAATGACCTGTCAATTTTATCTTTTATACAAACGTCAATAATCTCTTTTAATGTATCAAGCGATTGTAATTCTCTAATCAACAAACAAGCCATTTTATCGGATTTGCAATTTACATGGCCACATGTTTAGTCGTTTTACCTCGTCGACCAATAGCATTTGATTTTATGGTCTTCATCGTAAAAAAATTGCGGCTTTCTGTTTCAATCATTTCCTCATAGAACCAATAGCATTTGATTGGTTTTCCTATAACTCCTCCATTATTTCCTCATCACGTGTTTACACGGCCGCGTTCTAAGTTGAAAACATCGGGTCATGCTCAGTCAATGGCAAAGGCCTAATAAAGGATCACGCCTCTTCTTCTCATAAGCCGAGCAAACTACTGTTATGGCGAGCTCAGATGCGGGATTGACTTTCATTTGAGCAGGACTACTATGTAACAGAGATATATATCTCCATGGAATGTCTTTCATTTGAGACACAAAGTAGACAGAACTTGTAAAGCGCTGGGCATTTCTGGTGTTTTGCTATGTATTTCCATTTAATCGGCCATTTATTTAGCCACATTTAATTTTTCTCATCAGCAACTAGCATTTGGTTTTGTGGTCTTCATCGTCAAAACTGACGACTCTCTGTTTCAACCATAAAATGTCCGATTACATGTGGTTAATTTCTGCATCAAAACTAAATTCGAAATAATAATCTTTTTTGAAGACGGGAGATTATGAAAAGCCAAAAGAGCAAGCAAGATGAAGTCGACTATTTTTCTTAGCCATCACATAAACAAAAACAAAAGGAGAAAATTAAGGAGATGCAATCCTATTTCATGACAGCTAAACAGTGTTCTAAGCACACGGAAGTACGTGATTATCATCTTCTAACGGGACAATCCTGTCGACATTCATCCAACGCAAGACTGATCAACCTGACCGGCGTCCATTGTAAGTTTTTAAATAGCCTTGTTGATTAAATAAAAGTGACCAAGCAGTACTCCACTACGCCATCTAAGTTTGGAAAAGGGAGAGCTTTAAAGTCCAAAAACCCTATTGTCATACCGTCAATCCAATCAACTTTCTGTTTCAACCATTTTATATTCAGAAATGTTATCTAGAAAAGGCAGAGGTTTGATTGGTATTTCTATTCATTGCTCAATTATTTCCTCTTGACGTGTTGATGCGGCCTCTTTCTCTATTAAAATCATCGGGTCGGAGAGAGTGAGAGACACATCTGCTACGCTGAACAAGCTACACCTATGGCGAGCTCAGAGGCAGGAATGTCATCAGGAAGCGAGTATCAAGTGTTCCTGAACTTCAGGGAACCCGACACTCACACTAGATTCACCGATGTCCTCTTTCATAGCTTGGTCGATGCTGGAATTTTCATTTTCCTAGATGACGAAGAGCTCTATGTCGGTGAAAGGATCGATGGACTACTCCAATGAGCAATTGACAACACTAGGATCTACATACCTATCTTCTCTCGGACCTATGCTTCGAGCAAATGATGCCTCTGCGAGCTTGGACAGATCATGGCAAACATCTCCAAATCAGAAGGCAACAAAGAGATTTTACAAATTTTCTTCAATGTGGAACCTGACGATATTAAGTTGAAAACTCCGCTATATCGTAATGCCATACTAAGTTTGGAGCGCGAGAAGAAGTTGAGCAATGTGCAAGTAGATGCGTGGAGAGAGGCTCTCATGGATGTTGGTGCAATAAAGGGGTGGGAAGTGAACAAATACAAAGGGTAAGTTAGCTACTTTCGAGATGCTTGTTTCCCCTATTTTCCGTGTAGGCAGTGGGAGGAAAAAGAAAGTAACAATGGAATGTCATGCACCTTCCTATCTAATTATATAATCTTTCAATGCGTTAAACATTTCTCCTCTAGAGTACACGATGTTCGACTTCTATAATCGTCAGTTGAACATAAACCATAAATTGTCAATTTTAAACACATAAATATTAATACATCTATTTTGTGCCAACTTTATCAACATAATCCCAACATTGCCAATCTCATTTTGGAATTAAGTCATATTTCGAGTCATGACATGGCTCACGTGTTGCCAAGGACATAAAATATACGTTTCGGAGTGATGTTAATATCCCATATGGACTCTTAGGAGATCACTTCTAGATTGTTAAGGTCTCATTTTTAATTCGATTACTGTGTGATTTATCCGGTGCTTGAATACATCACTTCTAACTAGGTAATCATGATTCCGCATTTTCCCCCTACTAAAATGGTTTCCATTAGGGCAGCCACAACGAAATGATCAAATTGGTAGTTCAGGAGGTATTGGACAAACTAAAGACAAAACATAGTTCAGCGACCAAACATTTAGTTGGAATTGATGATCGAGTTAAAGAAGTAAGTTAATTGTTAGATGTTCACTATGGTGGTGTGCGGCTCATTAAAATACATGGCATGGGCGGTATCGGTAAAACGACTCTTGCAACGGTCGTCTTTAGCCAACTCTCTTCTCATTTGGAAAAGCTGTTGTTTTCTTGAAAATGTTCGAGAGAAATCATCAAGAACTGATATCTTAGTTGAGTTGCAAAAAAAGTTACTATCCGAAATCGGCGTTCATGCAGGAACAAGGAGCATCGAGGAAATTGATTAGGGAATGAAGAGGACTAGAAAGGCACTTTGCAATAAAAAAAAGTTTTCATTGTACTTGACGATGTAGATAACAGCCACCAAGTCGAGAAATTAGTTGGAAAGAGTACTTTGTGCTCAGGATCCAGAATATTGATTACAACTAGAATGTACACAGCTTGAAATATCAAGTTCTCATAAAAAATAAAAATATTTTTCTTTCATTTTCCTAACATCCTCGAAATTATTAACACAGCTTGCATGCCACCTGAATGTATTGTTTCAAGATTTGACACCTCCAACTTGGCAATATATATATATATACACATCTAAAATGTATGTGTGTGGAAAAATGAAAAAAGAAATTGAAGAGAGAGAGAGAGAGAAATAAGAGGGAGCCGGTGATGCCAAACGTTCATCATGTCTTCCCTTATTCCCACCAATACTTAGATTTGATCATAACCAATCATTAGATCGCTAAATAATGACATTCCTGTCGGAGATCATGTTATATTTTCCCGTATTTTATCTAGTGGTAGAGATATAATGAATATTGTTTATTTTATACACATTGAAGTTGGAGATTTGGCACTTCAAGTCAATTTAAAAAAATAAAAAAAAATGAAGATGCTAACTTGCTAGACTTAGACTGAGTTTTTATTAGAACTGTGTATAATGTATGGAAAATGTCATCCTGTATTGACAACGCAATACCTGACGAGCAGTTGGACAATTGGGACTAGTCATATAGCCCGGCCAAAAATCATGATTAGCACTCTGGTCTGATCTGGTCTCGCACCAATGGGAAAATGCTTTGCTCATAGATCGGGTTGTTGGAGCATTTGAGAATTTGCACATCGTTAAATCAGGCCCATGGGGTTTAAGCTTCTATATATGAAAACCAGATAAACGCAGCAATATCAGTTAGTAGTAAATAAATGAGTCGTGTGAATGGATCAGGAGCACGACACGATACAATTTCCATTTTCATTTGGTCCACCCACTCAGGTTTGGATTCGTATATTAGCTGATCCAACTTATATTATAATCTGAGGTGAATAGTGCACCGCACCCCCCTCTTCGTGGCTTATTTGTTTGGTAGCTCGCTCCAATCTTTGGATTTTCTTTTTAGATTTTCAGCTTATGTTTTCTTTGGAAAACAATTTTAGTTTTTTCCTCTTTTTTTTCAAACTTATTCAAGCATTTTCATTGGCACCACATCCCTCTTTAAAATACATTAAAAAAACTGTCATGTCGGCAATTTCATTAAGTTCAATTGCACTAATCTTAAAAATTTTAGGATTTGATTCTCCAATTTGAAAATTTCTGGATTTCATTATACTTAAGCGATGATTTTTAAAATTTTTGGTCCACTTATTGCTTCTCCCTTTTTTTTGTTTAAGCCTTCGTTCTCTCATGTTTTGGCATTGTAATGGACCTGTGCTTTGGCAATTCCATGTTATTTGATAATAAAAAAAAATTCAATCTTTTTACGTAAGATTCCACTAACTTCTTAATAGAATGAGAAAATGAAAAGAAAGAAAAGTAAAACCACTTACAAAAAGCAAAGGTTATTTAACAGCATATGGAGAATAATTGTATGCATTGTTAGTCATAATCACACGATAATCCAACGGAGAGATGGAGTCGAAAATAAAAATATATAAATTAAAAAAGCTCAAGAAGTCTTGTCTTTTTATGCATGACCACTTCTACTGCTATCAAATCACTCCACCATAAAAGATCAAGAATAATCTGTTGCATACAAATTGATCTGTGGATTTGCTACATATCTAATTTCATGGCCGAACTTTCTATTGAAGTAACCATCAAGTTAATGCACATAAAAAAGGCATATTTTTGCATGTATTTATTCTCGAGCTCTGCCCCCTTGAGCTTTCATGAACTTAATAATGTCACGATCTTGTTTATCGAAAAATAAAATGAAAAATAGAAAGACAAGTACTTATGTGGATTGTTGTAGTAGACACATTCTTTTGACCTTCTACCAATTTCAATCCACACATTTCATAAATAGGTGTAGATTGCAGGCTTTATGTCTATGACCATCAACCATCGGCCTTTTACTACTTGCAGTTGACTGACTCCTTACCAAATTGGCCATACAAGAATCAACCACCTAAATTTACAGTCAACCGTTTTATCGAAATGCAATTTTTCAATCAAATTATCTAACAAAACGAATTCTTCAATTCGATTTTCTCCCAAATAATCTCGGATTTTCGAAATTGGATAGTCAAGCGAGGCCAGTTCAATTTCCAGACCAAAGTATGAAATCTAGTATGTGCTAATTTCTCAAGCATGATTAGCTCAATTCCAATTTGTTAATTAGTGGGCTCATGATGGCTTAAGATTTCATATTGTTTGTTTGGTCAAAAAGGAGAGAGCTCTTTAAGAGACGGAGCCAGCCAAGAAGCGACGATACAAAAGCATTATCATCGTACTCATGCACATGTTGTGCCTTGTCAGCACCCCCAACAGCTACAAGAACATGCTTTGTACGTTGCATTTCTTAAAAAATACGAACAAGAGCTTTATTACTCACTTGTGGAACCACCGATAATACCCACGCCCATGCTCTCCTTTTCACACACCTAAAAGAGTAATTAGCTTTTCATCGAGTTGCAACCTGAAGGAGACCCTGCTCAACATCTCATTGAGGAAGTGCTATTTCGTGCAGCAAAGAAAGCTGGTACGTGTTGACATAGCTAAAACAAAAGGAAGAAGAAATTGTTTACTTTAATCCAGGATAACCGAATGATATTAACATTTGGCTTTCGCTTTATTGCAGGCATCGAGTTTCATGATTTGCTTGAAATACCACAAGGAGATCGAAGGCAGTATCATGACGACATTTCCATCATAATTATTTCGTTAGAGGGAAGGATTTGGAGATCTTGTGTATAAAACAGAGCTGCATATAGGAAGATAGAGAGACACGATCTACTAAAAAAGAACCTGAGGCATCTCCTTTTTGCCGTTCCTTTTCCCGGGTCACATCTGTAAAACCAATTCAGATATGCCTGATCTAAATGAATTATTTGTGTATTCTTCTCCCTTCACAATACTAATTCAAGAAAATAAACACATTTTACTCTTTTAAGTGTTCTTTGCCTCCTGTTTTCCTGCTGAGAGGTCCAATTATTGTGTGCAGGTGTGGGTTTCGCCTGATGGCTTATGCTGATAAAAATCTTGCTTACTGGATAGTGCAAAATGCAAATTCACCAAAACATCAAAGTTCATATTTTGAAAAAGACCACTGGACCACCACGAGTTCTCATAGCCTGCTACGTGGCGAAAGGCAAGACCTTGTGATGAAGGCGGTACTCGGGACCCTCCTGGTTGATCTGGTAATAATTTCTCCTAGCTGCTAACAGCTTTGGAATTGATATAGTAAATGCAAATTGTAGTTGAGAAGAGGCAGATATGAGAGTCATCTGAGTATTAAAGGCCTGGTCTTCTATTATTAAAAATCTCAGGCCAAGAAAACCAGTCAATGTTTTGCAACTCTCAGCCTGTCATATCAGTTCCTTTGTTCACACGAAGGGACTAGTACCAAAAATCTTTTGTACAACTTTCAGTTTTGATGTTATATGTCTCGGGGTGACCAAGGCTCCATAATATATTTCGATTATTTGTATTACTTATAGGGAATCGTTTTATCATTTTTATGACTGATGAATTGGACGGAAATAATCAAGGATCTTTTGAAGTTGACTACAATTAACGACAAAGATCCTATATTGGGGGAAATTAAACTACGGTCCTGTTAAGCATACTTAATAAAAATGTCTCAACACATTTTGTTGACACATATTTTGTCATATCCAAACCTATCTAAAATAAAATAAAAAATTTATCACTTAGCCATTACTCGAGGATTCAAATTTGTACATATGTTGTCCTAGAAATTCGTTGCAAAAAAATTCGACGATCATGTATCGTCGTAAAGTAAGATGAAGACATGTATTTTCACTACAAAAAACCAAGGATCTAGCCACAGAAATTTGCGACGGATAATTTTTCGTTGCTAATTTGCGACGGACTTTGCGACGAATTTTGCGACGAAAAAAAATTCGTGGCTAATTTGCGATGGAATTTGCCACGACAAAAATTCGTGGCTAATTGCGACGGAATTAGCCACGAAAAAAAATTCGTGGTCAATTTTGCGACGGAATTTGCCACGAAAAAAATTCGTGGCTAATTTGCGACGGAATTAGCCACGAAAAAAAATTCGTGGCCAATTTGCGACAAAATTAGCCACGAAAAAAAATTAGTGGCTAATTTACGACGGAATTTGCCACGAAAAAAATTCGTGGCTAATTTGCGACGGAATTTGCCACGAAACAAAATTAGCGGCTAATTTGCGACGGAATTAGCCACGAAAAAATTTCGTGGATAATTTGCGACGTAATTTGCCACGAAAAATAAATTCGTGGCTAATATGCAACGGAGTTTGCGACGGAAAATAATGAGTGGTTAATTTGCGACGAAATTAGCGACGGAAAATAATTCGTGGTTAATTTGCAACGAAATTAGCGACGAATTTTTTTTCCGTTGCTAATTTCGAAGAAAAAAACATTTTGTCGCTAATTTGCAACGGAATTTGCGAGAAAAATTCTTCGTAGCTAATGTGCAACGGAGGTAGCGATGGAATTGTCCGTTATTTAGAGCCCGAACTTTGGTGTCAAATTTCTCGGAATTCTGGGACGAATATAATTGGACGGTGTCGATATTATTGTGGCCAGCCGCGATATTACTCGGGATAGGTGAAAAGTGAATTTTTGACCGGGTACTGATGTGGACTGATAGACCTCTCTCGCGGTGTGTTTTTATTAATACCATTTGGTCAAATCCTAAATTATTAATTAGAATTTTTCGGGACCGTTAGATCGTTTTTGAATTCAAATCGTGGCCGTTGGATCGCAATTATTGCGATTTGACTTTTCCTCTCTCTCTCTACCCTTTTTCCACGCCGGTCCCCCCCTCATGCGCCTGACACCACCTACCCCCATCATTTCCTATTTCTTCCTTTTCTTTTTCTTTTTCTTCTTTCCTTTTCTTCATTTCTTCTTCTCCTTCGCTGGTCCTCTTTTTCCGCTCGGCTTCTTCTTGTGAATCAAATTGACTACGAGATGTAACTGACTACGAGATTCATGTGGAGCAATGATAGATGTAGATGTAACTGAAATTCGCGAATCAAATTTAGAAAGTGTTGCAGAATCAGATTTTGAGACAGAGGACGACGACGACGACGATGAAGATCAAGATGAAGACGAAGGTGAAGATGAAGATTTGGAATTTTGAGACATTTTACTAATTATGTCATAATTATTATTATGACAAAAGTTTATTGTTGTTGTCATATTTATTATTATTGTTGTTGTTGTTATTATTATTATTATTGTAATTGTTATTGAATATTATTGCTATTACTGTTAATGTTATTGTCTGGAAAAAAAAATGAAATACGCGGGTGTGGGATAGTAGAAATGAAATTCGTTGCAAATTTGCCACGGATTTCATAAAAAATCCACCCACTCACACGACTAAGTAATAATTTAATGAAATTCGTGGCTAATTTGCCACGGATTTTTGTCACGAATTCCATGAAAATCCAATCACTCACTCACACGACAAATCCGTGGCTAAAATCCGTGGCTAATTTGCCACGGAGATCATAAAAAAATCAAGAAAATTCGATTTTGATGAAATTCGTGGCAAAAATCTGTGGCAAATTAGCCACGGATTTTAGCCACGAATTTCATCAAAATAATTTCATAAAAAAACCGACAAAACTTGATTTTTGATAAAATTAGTGGCTATTAGCCATGGATTTTAGCCACGAATTCCATAAAGAAACCCAGAAAATTCGATTTTGATGAAATTCGTGGCAAAAATCCGTGGCAAATTAGCCACGGATTTTAGCCACGAATTTTATCAAAATAATTTCATAAAAAACCTACAAAACTCGATTTTTTGATGAAATTCGTGGCAAAAATCCGTGGCAATAGCCACGGATTTTTGCCACGAATTTCATCAAAATAATTTCATAAAAAAACCGACAAAACTTGATTTTTGATAAAATTCGTGGCTAAAATCGAGTTTTTTATGAAATTATTTTGATGAAATTCGTGGCAAATTAGCCACGGATTTTTGCCACGAATTTCATCAAAAAATCGAGTTTTGTAGGTTTTTTATGAAATTATTTTGATAAAATTCGTGGCTAATTTGCCACGGATTTTTGCCACAAATTCCATAAAGAAACCCAGAAAATTCGATTTAGATAAAATTCGTGGCAAAAATCCGCGGCAAATTAACTACGGATTTTAGCCACGAATTTTATCAAAATGGAATTTCAAAAAAAAACCTACAAAATTGGATTTTTGATGAAATTCGTGGCAAAAATCCGTGGCTAAATTAGCCACGGATTTTGCCATGAATTACAAAAAACCCAGAAAATTCGATTTTTTAAAAATTCGTGGCAAAAATCCGTGGCAAATTAGCCACGGATGTTAGCCATGAATTTCATAAAAAAAAGCCAACAAAAAATGATTTTATGAAATTCGTGGCAAAAATCCGTGGCTAAATTAGCCACGGATTTTTGCCACGAATTACAAAAAACCCAGAAAATTCAATTTTTTTGAAATTCGTGGCAAAAATCCGTGGCAAATTAGCCACGGATTTTTGCCACGAATTTCATAAAAAAAAGCCAACAAAAAATGATTTTATGAAATTCGTGGCAAAAATCCGTGGCTAAATTAGCCACGGATTTTTGCCACGAATTTCATTAAAAACCCAGAAAATTCGATTTTTTGATGAAATTCGTGGCAAAAATCCGTGGCAAATTAGCCACGGATTTTTGCCACGAATTTCATCAAAAAGCCTGAGAAAAATCATTTCGCTGGAATTCGTGGCTAAAATCCGTGGCTAAATTAGCCACGGATTTTTACCACGAATTCTATAAAAAAACCCAGAAAATTCGATTTTGATGAAATTCGTGGCAAAAATCCGTGGCAAATTAGCCACGGATTTTTGCCACGAATTTCATTAAAAAGGCTAAGAAAAATCATTTTGCTAGAATTCGTGGCAAAAATCCATGGCTAATTTAGCCACGGATTTTTGCCACGAATTCCATAAAAAAACCCAGAAAATTCGATTTTTTAAAAATTTGTGGCTAAAATCCGTGGCTAAATTAGCCACGGATTTTAGCCACGAATTTCATCAAAATAATTTTTTGTTGGATTTTTTTAATGAAATTCGTGGCAAAAATCCGTGGCTAATTTGCCACGGATTTTTGCCACGAATTTTAAAAAATTAGGGTTTGCCGCGACAATTTTATATTTCGATTTGAATTTGCCGCAAGAAAATAAAAAATTCGTGGCTAATTCCGTCGCAAATTAGCCACGAAACAAAATTCGTGGCTAAATCCGTCGCAAATTAGCCACGAAATAAGATTCGTGGCTAATTTGCGACGGAATTAGCCACGAATTTTGTTTCGTGGCTAATTTGCGACGGAATTAGCCACGAATTTTAATCCGTGGCTAATTTCAGCGGAAATTCCCAAAACGGCGTCGTCTTTATGAGCCGGTAGAAATTATGGTTCTTCTTCTCACGATCGAACTAATCTTATCTTCTCTGTCTCTTCTCGGTTCTCGATCTCTGTCTCTAGCTCTGTCTCTGTTGCAAGTCCTAGTCGAGCGATTCTTTGCGACCTTCGGCGTTCTTCGGCGGCGATTCTTCGGCGCGATTCTCGGCGTTCTTCGGCGGCGGACGCTGGGAAGCGAGGACACCCAACGCCGCGCGGTCTGCTTCTGTTGGGTTCTTCAGCAGCGTAGAGTGTTCAGTCGGTCTGCTTCCGTTGGGAAGCGAGAGGTACGTTTGCTTGGGTCGGCTTTTCGGCGTTATTCCGAGAGTGTTGGGTCTACGTTTGGGTCTGCTTCTGTGCTTTTGCTTCTGTGCTTCTGCTTCTGCGCTTCTACTTGTGTTGGCTAGCTTCTGCTTCTGCTTCTGCTTGTGTTGGCTGGCTTCTGCTTCGTTCTGCTTGTGTTGGCTGGCTTCTGCTTCTCTCTGTTCGTGGGCGAAACAGACCCAATCTGTTTCGCACACGAATTTGGTTATGTTTCGTGGGCGCTTTTGTGCTTCGGCTTCTGTTCTGCTTCTGTGTTGGGTCTGCTTCTCTGCTTCTGCTTCTATGCTTCAGCTTCTGATTGGCTTTTGCGTTGGGTCTGCTTCTGCTTCTGTGTTTCTGCGTCTGTGTTGGCTGGCTTCTGTGTTGAGTCAGCCTCTGCTCTGCTTCGTTCTGTTCGTGGGAGAGAATGGTTCTGTTTCGTGCGTAACATAATGGTTCTGTTTCGTGCGAAACAGAATGATTCTGTTTGTGTTTCGCCCACGAATTTGATTCTGTTCGTGGGCGAAACAGACCCAATCTATTTCGTCCACGAAACAGAATCAAATTGCTCATATTTAAGTTGAAAATTGATTGGATTTAGGTTGAAATTTCGTCGGAATAAGCTGAGATTTGGGTTGAAATTTAGTTGAAATTGGTTTGAAATTTGGTCGGAATGAGGTGAAATGTGGTCGGAATGAGCTGAAATTTGGTCGGTCAAGTGGAAACGGCCCGCTGATCCAAAATCACGGCCTTTGGCGGTGACCAAAGTCATTTTTTGGCTTTTCGGAGTCGTTTAGATGGGTTTTTTGGTGAAAAACGATTCTGGTGAATAGTGTTTTTCGTGACATTTGTGTGTTTTTTTTCGTTTCGGAGTCATTTCTTTGAATTGAACCATCATTGGCATGCATCCCGTATACGTTATTTAGATGAAAAATGTATTATGCTTTTATATTCATTTGTGTTAAGCAATTAAGAAGCAATATTGGAATATGTGTTAAGAAGCACTTGATGTGCTTTTCTCAAATGCTTCTCTTATCAAATGAAATTTAGTTTGTTATCAAATGAAAAGAACTTGAGGGTCAATTGATGTATGCAAATCTTCTTACGGCATGCTCGGATAATCGGAATTTGAGCTTTGAGATTGGTAGAGAGTCAGAATTACTGGGTTTTCGCAGAATCTAATTTTATGCCAATAGTTGCACATATGTGACCGAATAAAAAACTAAAAACAGAATTACTGCTCTGGCTTTTGAACCAGCTGTATTTCAGGCCTCCCCTCATCTCCTCTGCCTTTTCTAACTGTATACCCAATTTAGGGGAATGTGAGATCATCCTTGATCTTTTGTTGCAAGGTACATTTTTTCCTATTTTTTCTTGTCATAAGCATAAGCTGTTCCTGCATGTTCTTTTGTTTCAAATGATGTTGGCTCATGACCAGTGATTAACAGAAATTTGTGCAGTGTACTAGGAAAGTGGGAACTGAATTTTGTTCTTGTCAATTCTGGAATCTGAGTAATTAGAACCTGAAAGCGGTTTCATTAGTGACGAATTATAAGACCGCGTACTAAAAAACGACATTCCACTCAGTGTGCTTTGTTATTAATTTGACGAATTTACTACAGGTATTCCTTCAATTGTTGCTTTTCCACCTCAATGTAGAAATGAAATGCAGACTGTCTAGTTAGGTGAGTGAAAGTGAGTTTCACTTTCTAGCCCATTTTGTGAGCTAAGTAAGCTTTGATTTCTGAGTCTTTGTGACTGTTGGAAATGCCTCTCCTATGGAAGGGTTATGATTATGATTATGATTACAAGTTCTGTTTCTTCTAAATGAGAAGAGAAGCATGAGCAGAATACTTATTTGAGAAAGAAATTACTAATCACATATATGGAGCTAGTTGTCTTCAATTGTTTCACGATTAATATACTCACTGTAGTTAGTGTTATTTGTTTCAATCGAAGGTAGTATATTCAGTTTAGTTATCACTACCCAATTGCAAAATTTACTTATGCTTTTTGAGTTCCCATTCTTTGCCCTTTGATTCTCTAATCTCTATTTATAGTGAACTACCTACCTTTCCATATTTAGCATCAGTCAGCTGTTTGCTTTAGATAGTCCCATCTAGCCGTGTAGCTAAGGAAAGAAGGTCCATCTCTAGTCATATTTAACTTTTTTGTTTTGTGTATGTTCAAGTTGAATCAATCAGGCCTCTAACTGCCCCCTTTTTTCAGGGGCCAAGTTTCTCTCTCGTTCTCAATAACAAAATGATAAGCTTCACGACGTACACGACGTACATCATTATGTTCTTTAATACATGTTCATAATTTTTTACATTTTTGTCTAACCTTGCAACTTTTAGTATAAACGTGGAGGTCACATGCGTCGTGGTGATTCTTCACAAAGAAGACCAGGCCTTTCCACTTCCTCGGCTTCATCCCCGTCCCTTTCCACTTCCCCTACCCCTGCCCTTTCATCTAATCCTCAACTAGTACATGGACACATTGGCCCTTCCTTCGACCCTCAAATGCCAACTGAATTTACTTC
This sequence comes from Syzygium jambos, assembly GCA_031216235.1. Lineage (NCBI taxonomy): Eukaryota > Viridiplantae > Streptophyta > Magnoliopsida > Myrtales > Myrtaceae > Syzygium > Syzygium jambos. Next base: position 1,894,979 of record CM062223.1, read on the forward strand.
AGTTCCATCGCCTTCGGTTCCACCTTCTTCTTCATCGCAACACTCGAGATATGAAGAAGATACCCGATTCATGATAGCCCCATTTGGAGATTCGTAAGTATTTCATTGTTTTAAGTATATGTGAATTATTATGGATGTCAACTGAATTGTCCGTATGATGCTACGTATGTTGACATTCTTTGTCTTTATAACCCGTTTGCAGATTCACGGATGCTACGCAAGTTGTGAGGACACTTAATAAAATAATCAATAACTATTGGATGGGGCAATATAATAGTTGGACCACCGCTCCAAAAGAAGTAAAGGAATTGTGGTGGAATGAGTTCAAGGTAAGTTTTGTCCTTCTATTTCCTCACAAACTAAGTTAGATTTAGCATATTAAGTGTACAATTATTTTTCTATTGATTGCTTGCAGAGGAAGTTCAGGTGGGATGAAGTGGAAGAGAGAGAAATTAAAAGAATTTTTAAGAAGAAAGCCGGTGATCACATGCGCAATGTGATGAATAGAGCAAAGAGAAAGCAAGAAAAGCCTGATTTTATTACAGCTGGCAATTGGGCGGAATTTCAGAGAACTTGGGCCACCGAAAAGCATAAGAAAATCAGTGAAATTAATAAAAAGAATCGAGCTTCCAGTTCTAGTGAAGGGTCTGCCACATATGCTGGGGGCTCTATCAACATCGGGGAGCATAGAAAAAGAATGGTAAGTCTTTTTAACATGTTGTAAGTTAAATCAATAATTACTCATTTATGTTTATATTTTGTAGGCAGCTGAATTGGGGACGGAACCAACGTTTATGGCTACATTTGAACGCACCTTTCAGAAAAAAGATAAGACATGGTCTGGCAATCGAGCAAAAGCTATTAAGGTATGTATGTATGTATGTAAGGTTATATTTTGTATTATATATATAAAGTTTTTTTATTTGTATATATATTCTTAATGTAGGACAAATATGATGATCTTGTAATGAGCACGGCTGCTGCTAGTGGTGATGGTGATGGTGATGGTGATGGTGATGGTGTTGCTGCGTCCGAGCCGTCGGTAGACAGTATGGCATTATGGATAAAGGCATCGGGTGGAATGAGAAAAGGTTAAATATTTGGGATGGGATCCTTGTCAAGGATGTACAGAACGCCGGCTGCTGCGGCTGCTGCAACTCCATCCTCCAGTGCCGCTTTTTTAAGGGTACAAGACCAGCAGCGGGACCAAGAATTGATCCACCTGAAACAATTACTTGTGCAGAAGGACGAAGAAATGATAGAAGTGAAAAAACGTTTGCAATTGATCATGTGACACCTCAACCTCCAAGCTGATGATGACGTTCCTCCAGTAGGTGATGGCCATAATGATGATGATAATGAGATTCCTGATGCTGCAGCTGATGACGATGCTGATGATGATGACGTGGCTGATGATCCTTTCTAGTTTTAATTCCCAAGAGGTACTTATATCATGGCTGATGATCCTTGCTAATCAAATGCTGCTGATGATCCTTGCTATTGCTGATTAGGAGTTTGATATTGTGAAAAAATTCCGTGATGTTTGCTGTTGAATAGATGTGATGTGAAAAAATTAACAGGGGTTAAGAGTTTGATTTTGTGAAATAATTTCGTTATGTTTGCTGTTGATTATATGTGAAAAAATTAACAGGGGTTAGGAGTTTGATATTGTGAAATAATTTCGTGATGTTTGCTGTTGATTATATGTGAAAAAATTAACAGGGGTTAGGAGTTTGATATTGTGATGTTTGCGCTGCAGATGGCCAGGACTTCGATTCTTGGAGAACACTATCGACAACTGATGATGTGTATATTTGACTTATATTTTGATTATATTTGGTGGTATTTTGGGAAAGTATTCGAATAAATAGAGTGGAATTTATTTGTTTTTATGCATTGTGATTAGGTGATGGTGAATGATGCAATCGCGAAGATTTTGGACGTTTTTTGAGCTGTTGGTTGGGATTCCGCATGTAAAAGATCTATTTTCTAGATATCCGTGCTCACGGCTTAAGATCGCATGGACGTAAAGCTGGCGCAGAATTTGAGGACGTGATTTGGCCATTAATTTCCATATTTTCCATATTTGATTGTGGAGGATTTTTGTACTTAAATAGGATTCTTAATTAGGGACATTAGGGAGAAGATTTTGCCTTTTTCTCTTTCCATGTTGGATAGAATTTCTTTTTCTAGACTTTCTCTTTTTTATTTAAGAGGTTGAACGCAAGAGGGGAGGACAGACTTGACTCCAGAAAATTCAGAAACACATTATTTTCTCTTTTGCGCATTTTATAGTCATGTGTGGCTAACTCCTTTTTAGTCTAGCAAAGGATTATCAAAGTTCAAGTTCATTCAAGTTGTGAGATCTAAACTTAATCCTCCTTCTTAATTTCTGCAGTATTTATATATTCTCTGTTTTATTGTTTACCATTGCTTTGTTGGTTGTTACAATAAGAGCTCGTTGTGCAATTGACAGGGTGATAGTTTGCCAATTGAAATACCCAAACCCGTAATTGTTTAGGTGTTTTAATAATAATGGCAAAATAATATGACTTGATTAAAACCAGATTTTCAAGTTGTATTATGAGAATATATGATCTAGCTTGAATAAGTTACGCGTGTGATTTATTGGCTAGGGTTGGGTTTTTCTTGTTTTTCATGCTATTAGCGAATTGAATCTTTGGCGCGTGTCGGGGTTATTCGTTAATAAGGGATTAATCACAGGCGCGTGTCCGGTTAATCTAATATTAAGGAAAGATTAGGTTGTTAGAAGCGTTTCAACAACCATAACCAGTCTATCGCAGTGTTTGAGATTATTCATTTGATTCAATGATCAACTTCCGAACTTGAATGAGATTACCTTTGCTAGATGTTGCATAATCTGATTTCTGTTTGCTTATTTTATTTAAATTTATTCTGCATAAACCCCCTTTTTAGTTTCGCTTTTATTGTTTACTTGGTTTTCAAAGAATTAACAATTTGTCAGTCTCTGTGGATTCGACTCTGCTCACCCTAAGTACAATTTATTTGTGATTTAGAGAGTAGAAATTGTTTTTGGTGAATTCGACCACCACCAAATTTTGGCGCCGTTGCCGGGGACTGATTTTAATTGATTTTATTCTTTGATGACCAGGTCTGATCGTACAGGTGAACTCCAGTACGATACTGAGATAGAGAAGACAGCTAAGAGGTTAAGAAAAGAAGCAAAATTAAGAAACACAAGCGTCTTCATCTACAATTTTAGCGCCTAAAGACGAAACATCCCCTGAACCGCTTTATTCTTCCAGCGAATCTGATCAAGAAGAAAAGATGGCTGAAGATAATAGGACTTTGAGAGAATTAGCGGCCCCTCCAGTCAATCAACAGCCTTTGTGCATCACTTACCCAAATATGGAGGCTCCATTTGAGTTGAAATCAGGTTTAATCCACTTGCTGCCCACTTTTCGTGGATTAGAGAATGAAGATCCTCATAAACATCTCAAAGAATTTCATATAGTTTGTTCCACCATGAAACCACAAGGAGTAACGGAAGAGCAAATTAAGCTGAGGGCCTTTCCATTTTCTCTAGCTGATGCAGCCAAGGAATGGCTATTTTATCTACCTCCTGGGACTATTACTTCATGGACAGGCATGGTGAATATTTTTCTTGACAAGTTCTTTCCTGCCTCCCGAGCCGCTGGAATAAGAAGAGGAATTTGTGGGATTAAGCAACGGGATACGGAGACTCTCCATGAATATTGGGAGAGATTTAAAAGATTGTGTGCAAGCTGTCCCCAACATGGAATTCCAGATCAGACCCTTATTCAGTATTTTTATGAAGGATTATTATCCATGGAGAGAAAGATGATGGATGCCGCAAGCGGAGGAGCTATTGTCAACAAGACACCCCAAGCTGCCCGTGATTTAATTACTACCATGGCTGCCAATTCCCAGCAATTTGGGTCTCACCAAGAACCCTCAAGAAGGGTTAATGAGGTAAACGCATCTTCCCTTGAGAGCAAAATCAATCAACTAACCTCTTTGGTTCAAAATTTGGTTGTAGGGAATACACAACAAGCCAAAGTGTGTGGGATTTGTGCTTATACCGGTCATTCTACGGATATGTGCCCCACTTTGCAAGATGATATTCCTGAACAAGCAAATGCCATTGGGAATTTTCCGGGCCTACCGCAAAGGAAGTATGATCCATACTCAAATACATACAATCCAGGATGGAGAGATCACCCAAACTTTAGTTATGGATCTAGAGCGCAAAATTTCCAACAATTTCAGCAAAGACCATCAGTCCCACCACAGCAAAATTCTTCAGCACCAAGTATGTCTCTTGAAGAGATAGTTAAATCTCTTGCAACTAACACTCAACAATTTCAACAGGAGACAAGGGCGAGCATACAAAATTTGGAGAATCAAGTTAGCCAATTGGCAACGTCCCTAAGCAAGCTGGAGTCTCAAGGAAAATTGCCTTCTCAAACAATAGTGAACCCAAAAGAAAATGTGAGCGCAATTACCTTGAGAAGTGGAAAAGAGCTAGAACCTATTGCTGGAAAAAGACGTGCGTATGGCTTGCAATCAGAGAAAGAAACAGAGGTGATAGTTAAGAAACAGACGGAGCAGCATGAGAAGTCTGTACCTGAGAAGCCCAAAATTTTGGAGACCAAACCTCCTTTTCCAGAAAGATTTGCCAAATCAAAGAAGGAAAAGGAGAAGGAAGAAATTCTTGAAACATTCCAAAAGGTGGAGGTGAATATACCCTTGCTTGATGTAATTAAGCAAATACCCAGGTATGCAAAATTTCTTAAAGAGTTGTGCACTAATAAGAAAAAGTTGACCGGGTATGAGAAGGTAAGTGTGGGGGAAAATGTGTCTGCTATTCTTCAAAAAAAATTACTACCCCCCAAATGCAAAGACCAAGGTATGTTTGCTATATCTTGCACTATTGGGAATGTAGGAATAAAAAGGGCTATGTGTGATTTGGGAGCTTCAATTAATGTGATGCCATAGTCCATTTATTCTTCTTTAAATGCTGGTCCATTAAAAGAAACTGGGGTAGTAATTCAACTTGCTGATAGGTCAATTATTTACCCCAAATGTGTGTTAGAGGATGTGTTAGTTCAGGTCAATGGTCTGATTTTTCCTCCAGACTTCTTTATTTTAGATATGGAGGATGATAAATCCTCAAACTCATCTGATATTCTGCTGGGAAGACCTTTCCTTAGTACTGCTAGAACAAAGATCGATGTGCATAATGGTACATTAACTATGGAATTTGATGGTGATGTAATTAAATTTAATGTTTATGATGCCATGAAATATCCTGATGATGTATCTTGTGTTTTCAGCATTGACATTATTGAACCATTAACTCAAAAGACATTTGAGTTAAGTGAGGATGACAAGTTGATGGTCGCGCTTTGCAAAAGTATGAGTCTGGACAGCATTGGTAAGGTTGAAAGAAAGTTTTTAATTGATGATGAATTGCAAGTAGTATACGAATTGGAGGCACTTAAGCCTAAGGTAAGAACTAGTCCTTCTATGGACTTGCCCACATCTCACACCATTCTTTTACCTTCTATTTTGCAGCCTCCTAAATTGGAATTAAAGCCACTGCCTAGCCATTTGAAGTATGCATTTTTAGGTGAAAGGGATACTCTCCCGGTGATCATCTCAAGTAAACTCGGTTTCTACCAAATTCTGGTTGCACCCGAAGATCAAGAAAAGACAACGTTCACCTGCCCGTTTGGAACTTTTGCTTACCAGAGGATACCATTTGGGCTTTGTAACGCCCCAGCCACTTTCCAAAGGTGTATGGTTAGCATATTTTCTGATTATATTGAAAAAATCATAGAGGTATTTATGGATGATTTCACGGTTTATGGTAATTCTTTTGATAAGTGTCTGGCTAACCTTACAAAAGTTTTGAAGAGGTGTTTGGAGTCTAATCTTGTGTTGAATTATGAAAAATGTCACTTTATGGTCGATCAAGGGTTAATTTTGGGACATATTGTGTCTGCTAAAGGAATTGAAGTAGATAAAGCTAAAATAGACGTTATTAAATCCTTGCCTTACCCCGCGAGTATGCGGGAGGTGCGTTCTTTTCTTGGGCATGCAGGTTTTTATAGGCGTTTCATCAAGGATTTTTCCAAGATCACTCAACCCTTGTGTCAATTGTTGCAAAAAGATGTCCCATTTGAGTTCAATGAAGAGTGCAAGGCAGCTTTTGATACTCTTAAAAGAATGTTGGTTTCCGCACCAATTATCCGGCCACCAAACTGGAATTACCCTTTCGAGATCATGTGTGACGCAAGCAACAGGGCCGTGGGCGCGGTTCTAGGACAGCGAATTGAGAAAAATCCACATGTCATATACTATGCCTCAAGGACACTGGATAGTGCTCAGTGCAATTACTCCACGACGGAAAAGAACTTTTAGCTATTGTATTTGCTTTAGAAAAATTCCGTTCTTATTTATTGGGCACTAAAGTGATTGTTTATTCTGATCATGCAGCGTTGAAATTCTTACTCAAGAAGAAGGAGGCAAAACCGAGGTTGATCAGATGAATTCTCTTGTTACAAGAATTCGATTTGGAGATAAGAGACAAAAAGGGATCTGAAAATCTGGTTGCTGACCATCTTAGTCGATTACCTATCGCTGAAGAAGCACAACCTTTGCAAGATGACTTTCCCGATGAGTATTTATTTTCTATGCAAAATTATGTTTCTAAATGGGTGGAAGCCAAGGCTACACGAACTGACAATGCCAAGACTGTAGCAGATTTTGTCAAAACTCACATCTTTGCTAGGTTCGGAACGCCAAGAGCAATTATCAGTGATAGAGGGACTCATTTCTGCAATCGCATCATGGAAGCGCTCTTCACCAAATATGCCGTAACTCATCGCACCTCCACTGCCTACCATCCACAAACAAATGGACAAGCCGAAGTGTCGAACAGAGAAATTAAGTCCATACTTGAAAAGACAATCAATCCAAGTAGAAAAGACTGGAGCTTACGGTTGGATGACGCACTCTGGGCTTATCGTACAGCCTATAAAACCCCTATAGGCATGTCTCCCTATCGTCTTGTTTTTGGTAAGCCTTGTCACCTCCCTGTGGAGTTAGAGCACCGCGCTTATTGGGCTATCAAGCAATGCAACATGAAGATGGATCAGGCTGGTGAACATAGGAAATTACAATTGCAGGAGTTGGAGGAGATTAGAATTGATGCATATGAAAGCTTCAGAATCTACAAGGAAAAGACAAAGAATTTTCATGACCAAATAATTTCTAGGAAACAATTTTCAATTGGACAAAAAGTTCTACTTTATCATTCCCGTTTGAAATTATTTCCTGGAAAACTAAGGTCCAAGTGGATTGGTCCTTTTATTGTTACTAATGTATTTTCTCATGGTGCAGTGGAGATACAGAGCCTAGAGACAAACAAGGTTTTTAAAGTAAATGGACATCGTCTCAAACCATTTTATGAAGGGTTTCAGGCTCATAGGAAAAAGGAAATAACCCTGGACATGGTTAATGAGGAGGAATGAAAATGCAGGTCGTCTAGCCTAGGACGTTAAACAAGGGCGCTTTCGGGAGGCAACCCAAGTTTAAGGCGTGCCCACGCCTTATTTCTAGTTCATTTTATTTATTGTCATCTTCTCCAATAATTTACCCTAATTTTCTGTTCTTTTATTTACCCTCATACATGTCTACTCACAATGTAAAACTAGAGCCCGTTTCAACAAGCAGAAGCGCTTCAAAGTACCCTGCAATTTGAAGATGCAGCCTACCAGGCCAGGTATAAAACTCTTCAAGGATAGCCCATCGTGCCTTGTCCGATTTTCCCACAGGAACAGTGCACTACTCGAGCTCCCGATGCGAGCACGGTTTCTCCGTCCACTTCAACTACCCATCTTAGATTGCCGTGATTCCATATCCTCCACCATTCAGGGAAGTTAAACTCCTCTTTCTTTTCCATTTGTGCTTTTCTTTTTCCTACACATTGAGGATAATGTGTCTATTAAGTGTGGAGGAGGAACTTGCTTATCACTTTATTTGTTCCTGACCATAGCCTTTATCTAGTTAAATCATTAACTTCTAGTTTGAATTTGTGCAACTCTTCTTATCTTGAATTGATAAAATATGCTAGATTATGTAATAAACTTAATATGACCAGATTTATTCTTAATTTTTCGTGAAATAAATGGTTGATTTTGGTCGTTCTTCTTATCATAAAATATGAGGCTTGAATTAATGAGGTGAAATATGCTTAACTTGCTTGATTTAAAGCTACGTCATATGGAATTTTCACTAAACTTGCCTAGTCACATAATTATTCACATGTGAAAATGTGATGGAAATGAGGTTGCTGAAAAAAAAATTGAGAAAAGTATTATGTTTGATTATGTTTGCTCCGATGTTCTGCTCTATTTGAGTAACCAGGGGTCTTCATGCGCCCCATGTTGACACTCAGGCCAAAAAAATAGCTAGCAGAATATGAGCAGTGCTAGTAGCCACTTAGGGTTGTGATGGGCTGAGTAACCGGGGGTAACCACCACAACTGGTTTACTTTCGCGTCAAAAGGTCTATGACACCCTAAGCAAACCTAAAAGTGTTGCAATAATTTAAAAGCACCTCAGTTTCTTGTTTATTGCTTGAATTTGTGAAAGATTTGTGACTTGGCAGGTTGAGGGATGATTCTTTATGCATTAACTTATATAAAGCTCATTTGTGTGAATATTCTAAAAATGTTCGAGCCTTGTGTTTTATGATGATAAGAATTATTAAAATCAGTTATTTATTGCTTGAGAAATTGAAACTTGTTGGTTATGTTGAGTTTATTATTTTTTTTAGTATGTTGAATCATGGATTAATGAGGGATTTGTGCGAGTGATGGCTAGACGTTGTCAGTTGACAGATTTGGGTTATGCTTGAGGACAAGCATTGGATAAGTGTGGGGGAGTTTGATGATGTGTATATTTGACTTATATTTTGATTATATTTGGTGGTATTTTGGGAAAGTATTCGAATAAATAGAGTGGAATTTATTTGTTTTTATGCATTGTGATTAGGTGATGGTGAATGATGCAATCGCGAAGATTTTGGACGTTTTTTGAGCTGTTGGTTGGGATTCCGCATGTAAAAGATCTATTTTCTAGATATCCATGCTCACGGCTTAAGATCGCATGGACGTAAAGCTGGCGCAGAATTTGAGGACGTGATTTGGCCATTAATTTCCATATTTTCCATATTTGATTGTGGAGGATTTTTGTACTTAAATAGGATTCTTAATTAGGGACATTAGGGAGAAGATTTTGCCTTTTTCTCTTTCCATGTTGGATAGAATTTCTTTTTCTAGACTTTCTCTTTTTTATTTAAGAGGTTGAACGCAAGAGGGGAGGACAGACTTGACTCCAGAAAATTCAGAAACACATTATTTTCTCTTTTGCGCATTTTATAGTCATGTGTGGCTAACTCCTTTTTAGTCTAGCAAAGGATTATCAAAGTTCAAGTTCATTCAAGTTGTGAGATCTAAACTTAATCCTCCTTCTTAATTTCTGCAGTATTTATATATTCTCTGTTTTATTGTTTACCATTGCTTTGTTGGTTGTTACAATAAGAGCTCGTTGTGCAATTGACAGGGTGATAGTTTGCCAATTGAAATACCCAAACCCGTAATTGTTTAGGTGTTTTAATAATAATGGCAAAATAATATGACTTGATTAAAACCAGATTTTCAAGTTGTATTATGAGAATATATGATCTAGCTTGAATAAGTTACGCGTGTGATTTATTGGCTAGGGTTGGGTTTTTCTTGTTTTTCATGCTATTAGCGAATTGAATCTTTGGCGCGTGTCGGGGTTATTCGTTAATAAGGGATTAATCACAGGCGCGTGTCCGGTTAATCTAATATTAAGGAAAGATTAGGTTGTTAGAAGCGTTTCAACAACCATAACCAGTCTATCGCAGTGTTTGAGATTATTCATTTGATTCAATGATCAACTTCCGAACTTGAATGAGATTACCTTTGCTAGATGTTGCATAATCTGATTTCTGTTTGCTTATTTTATTTAAATTTATTCTGCATAAACCCCCTTTTTAGTTTCGCTTTTATTGTTTACTTGGTTTTCAAAGAATTAACAATTTGTCAGTCTCTGTGGATTCGACTCTACTCACCCTAAGTACAATTTATTTGTGATTTAGAGAGTAGAAATTGTTTTTGGTGAATTCGACCACCACCAAATTTTGGAACGTGAAAGCACTCTTCTTGGCAAGATGAACAGTTTGCGAACTGACTATCAACTCTTCTTTCTGATGTTTGTTTCATTTCTTTCTTTTTGGGATTTGTTCTTGTTAACTTAGAACTTTTCTTAGCAAGATGAACAGGATTTGTCTTGACTGTGATTTTCTATCAATGTTAATTAGATTAGATTTCAAATTGAATTCGTCCCTACACAACATTCGTCGCTAAATTATTCATTAAATTTCGTCGCTAAATTATTCATTAAATTTCGTCGCCAAATTCGTTTTCGAATAATATCCGTCGCAAAAGTCAAAAAAATTTCGTGCAAAAATACTGACCCAAAAAAAAAATTGCAAATTAGCCACGAATTTTGCGTTAGAACTAGTTCGTCGCAAAAATTCGAAAAAAAAAACGTCCCAATTTAGCCACGAATTTTAGCCACAAAAATTTTTCGTGGCAAATTAGCCACGAATTTTGCCACGAAATGAGAGAATTTTGCCACGGATAATTAGCAACGCTTTTTGCGACGAAAATATTTCGTCGCACAAATTAGCGACGGAAATTTGCCACCAATATTATTCGTGGCAAATTAGCCACGAATTTTGCCACGAATATTTTTCGTGGAAAATTAGCGACGGAAATTTGCCACGAATAATTTTCGTGGCAAATTAGCCACGAATTTTGCCACGAAAAATTAGCGACGAATTTTGCGACGAATTTTTTTTCGTTGCAAATTAGCCACGAATTTTGCGACGACTTTTTTCCATCGCAAATTAGCCATGAAAATTGAAATTTTCCGTGGCAAAATTTTGCGACGACCTATTAGCGACGGATTTTTTTCCGTCGCAAATTCATTTTGCCACGAATTTTGACTAATTTTTCGTGACAAAATTCGTGGCAAAACCCGGCTTTTTTTGTAGTGTTTAGAAAGAATACGGAAGTAGGCGAGCATCTAAAATGATATAATTGATACATTATTCGGAAGATAAAATAAGAAAAAGGAAGGAAAGGACAAAAAAACTCATATTCTTGGTGAGTGGGAGGGGAATCCTCACTTATTATTATTGCTCAAGGCTTATATCCTCACAGGATGAATGAGTGATTGTGCAATTAGTACTTGTTTCACAAAAAATAAAAATAAAAATTTGACATAAACATTAATTTCCCTTCCAATTCCTTAATTTTCTTTTCATATCTATCTGAATTTTATCCCTTTTAATTGGTTCCTAGTGTTGGGAATGCACAGCAGAAATTCGATACCTTCACATGAAGAGATCGCTAAGAGAGAGCTCAAGTCTGAGCCCGTAAACATATTCAGTTGGACACATCTTCACTAAAAAACTTAAGCCAATGAGTTATAGGCCAACTAAGATATATTAATTGCCCAACATCATATCAATTATCCGATATGAAACTTCTCTAGCACAACCCACACCATCATCAACTACTAACTTAAGATTGCATCACTCATGGTCTCTATCTCGCGTCACCAAATCAACTGTCCAAGGTCACTTCTCGTCAGACCAACCGAGATGGTAATTCCACTCGAGACAAGCGTCGATCATGAGATTTCTTTATTAAGATATTCACCAAACACGTGAACAGATTGGAGGCCCGTCAATCCACCATCGGCTCTGATACCATTTATTGGAAAGCACCCAATAGAAGCTCGATACCTTTCTCCCCGGGAGCTTAAGTCTGAGCCTATCAACATATACAGTTGAACCTACCTTCACTCAAAAGCTTAAGCCAATGAGTTATAGATCAACTAGGATATATTAATTGCTCAACACCACATCAATTCTCCGACATAAAATTTCTCTAACATAACCTACACATGTATTTCAATACTTAGGGTGCGTTTGGTTCAGCATTTGGAATGCTACTTTGGGAATGCAAATGCCTTTAGGTGAAAGCCTTTTATGGGAAATGCAAATGGCGTTTGGTAAAAACTCATTTGCAAAGCTACTTTGACCCAAGTGGTGTTTGGTTAATTTTTTTCACAAATGGGCTTTGGGGGTTTTTTTAAAAAAAAAGGCAAAAATACCCTTCGCCGGCTCCGGCGAAGGGCTACGGCTCCGGCGAAGGGCTACGGCCGCCGGCGAGCCAGATCTGGCGCCGGCGGCCATCGCCCGTCGCCGAGCGACCCCCGGCGAGGGACGCCGACCTCGGGCGACCGAGGCCTGAGGTCGCGCGACCTCAGGCGGCCGTCGCCTGAGGTCGCGCGACCTCAGGCGGCCGTCGCCTGGGTCGCGCGACCCAGGCGGCCGTCGCCTGGGTCGCGCGACCCAGGCGGCCGTCGCCTGAGGTCGCGCGACCCAGGCGGCCACGCCTGGGCGGTCGCCCGACCCCAGGCGGCCGTCGCCTGGGTCGGGCAACCTCGCCAGACCTTCGCCGTCGCCGGCCCTTCGCCCTCGCCGGAGTCCCTTTGGTGAAGAAGATGAATAGTAACGAGAGGGCAAAGCCGGAATATTGAAATTTGAGTGAGGGTAGTTTGGGAAGTATAAAAATGATTTTGGCATTTGGTTCAAGGCTGAAAGCCCAAAGCTAGTCTGGCCAGCATTGGGCTTTCAGCATTGAAAATGCTAGTTTTGAGCATTTTCAATGCTCAATGCTAAGCGTTTGGTTCAGCATTTTTGGGAAGGGGCTTTCGGGGCCGAAAGCCCCTTCCCAATGCTGAACCAAACGCAGCCTTAGTTCATGCAAACCAAAGTGCTAAAAGTGTGAAAAAGTCGATTTACGCAATATTGTCATTGCAAATATGGAAATTAACGTCTCGACACCATTAGTGAATTAAGAAAAATATTATTGTTCTTTAAAATAATTTAACTAAAAGTACGTGCTGACGCCACCACATTCTAATATTGGGTAACCTCAAGTGGTGCCATATCAGCAAAATCATAGTCCCACTCAGTGATGGAGACATGTCGCCCGGGCCTACTGTCAGGGATATTTTCTCCTGTGTGGAGCCCACTTTCTCTCTCCCCTCCTGTCCCTCGCGAGACTCCCTCTTCACTTTTCTCTCTGCCGCTTCCTCTGCAATTCCTTACCTTCTCCATGGAAACCAGAAGCGGATGACGACGGTGTGCCTCTTAACAGCTCGTCCAAATCGGCGTCACCGACGTCTTCTCCATCCCCGGCACCGGAGTGCGAGCCCGAGGCTCGTGGCCGTCATGGCCACGGAGCTCGACCTCGAGTAACCATGGTCACGAGCTCGTGGTCAAGCGACCATGGCGGTTTGGAGGGGGAAGCTCTTGAGCTTGATTTTGCGGAAGCAGGGGGAGGACGATGGGTGGAGGTGGAGCGGGCGGGCTTGGCGGCGAAGGTGATTTTCAGCGCGAGGTTCCCGACCGTGAGGCGCACGAAGGGACAAGTATCCATCGGCGGTGAGCCAGTCGCCGGAGACTCCGAGGGTCCTCTTCGCCGTGGCCGACAATGGCAGTGGCTAGGGCTCGAGTCAGACAAGGGAAAAGGGGTGAAGCGGAGGAGAGAGAGAAGGGGAAAGAGAGAGATCGAGAGAAAAGAGGTGGGCTGAAAATTTGGCTGACATAAGTGGGCCGGGTAACACGTGTCCCCAATTCTCTTTGGTCTTCCAAGGAGTCATATAATAATTTCAACTTTTGGAAAAGAAAGAAAGCCCTTAATTTTTTTTTGGTTTTCGCACATGGGTCCTGCATCTTTGGTTTCTTTATCATCGACCAACGTGATTTGATTTTATGGTCTTCGTCTTCAAAAATTACGACTTTCTGTTTCGATCATTTTCTCATCTACCATTCTAAGAAGTGTTCAGGCGCACCCCAAACCCGCCCACACACGGGAGAGAGAGAGATCGCCAAGCCGAGCAAACTACCGACAGCTATGGCGAGCTCAAATGCGGCAACAGCATTGGGAACTGACTATCAAGTGTTCTTGAGTTTCAGAGGACCTGACACTCGTACTGGGTTCACTGACGTCCTCTTCCATAGCCTGATCGATCATGGAATTTGCGTCTTCCGAGACGATGAAGAGCTCCCTTTCGGTGAAAGGATCGATGGATCGCTTGAGCGAGCGATGGACAATTCCAGGATCTACATACCCGTCTTCTCTCGGACCTATGCTTCGAGCAAATGGTGCCTTCGCGAGCTCGAGCAGATCGTGGCAAACACCTCCAAATCGGAAGGTGATAAAGAGATTATACCTATTTTCTTCGACGTGGAACCTGATGACGTTAAGTTGAAAACTGCGTTGTATGCCAATGCCATACTAAGTTTGCAGAGCAAGAAGAAGCTGAGCAGCGAGCAAGTAAATGCATGGAGAGAGGTTCTCAAGGAGGTTGGCGCGATAAAGGGGTGGGAAGTGAAGAAGTACAATGGGTAAGCTAGCTGTTTTCAACATGCTTGTTTCCCCAATTCTCGTTAGCACTTTATCATAGATGTAAAAATTCCGGTATGACTGAGGTGGGACTTTTACTATAATAACACTAAATGACGCACCTATGCCACGCGTGTCAAAATATGTGAAACTGCATAACAGGGTCATCTTATATGTTGGCCGAATAATGATATAATAGCTAGGTAGCTAAACTCCTATTTGATTGGGTGTAGTGGGAGGAAAAAAAATGGGATAATGAAATCCCATGCACATTCCTATCTGATCATTTAATCTTTCCACACGTTAAACATATCTCCTCTTGAATATATCATTTTAACTTTTATAACTTGTCGCTCGAGCATAAATCATAAAAATGTCCATTTACAATACATCCATATTTGTACATCTCCTAGCGCAAGTTATTAGCATAATCTTAGGATTGCTAATCTCATGTTGGAATCAAGTCAAATTTCGGGTCAATGACATGTACACAAGTTTCCAAGTGCATAAAAGCATTGTTTTGGAGTGATGTTAGTGTCCAATAGGACTCTTAGAAGGTCACTTCTAGATTGTTATGGTCCATTACTTGTCCGATTATTGTGTAGCTGTTCCGGTTCTTGAATACCATCACCTCTAGCCAGGTAATCGTGATTTTGCATCCCCTCCTCCCCCCAACCACCACTAAAATGGTTTTTTTATTGTGGCAGCCACGGTGAACTAATCAAATTGGTAATTGAGGAGGTTGTGGAAAAATTGAAGAGGAAACATAGATTGGTGACTGAACATTTAGTTGGAATTGATGATCGAGTTGAAGCAGTAAATGAATTGTTAGATGTCAACTCTGGTGGTGTGAGGCTCGTTAAAATTTATGGTATGGGGGGTATCGGTAAAACAACTCTCGCCAAGGTCGTCTTCAACCGTGTCTCTTCTCATTTTGGAAAGTATAGTTGCTTCCTTGAAGATGTTCGAGCAAAGTCATTGAGAACCGATGGCTTAGTTGAGTTGCAAAAAAAGTTATTATCCGAAATTGCCATTCATGCTGGAACAAGGTGTATTGATGAAATTGATTATGGAATGCAAAGGATTGGAGAAGCACTTTCCAATAAGAAAGTTCTCATTGTACTTGATGATGTTGATAATAACGAACAAGTGGAGAAACTAGTTGGAAAGAATACTTTGTGTTCAGGATCTAGAATACTGATTACAACTAGAAACAAAGATGTTTTGCGAATCCATAGACGAGATTATCATATTTTAGATTATGAAATGAAGGTGATGAGTACTAATTGTGCACTTGAGCTTTTCAGTAGGCTTGCATTTGACAGCCACTCTCCTTCAGATGATTACTATGATCTTTCAAGAAAAATCGTATCTGCCACCGGGAGACTTCCATTAGCTCTTGAAGTAATTGGTTCGTTCCTCTATGAAAAAGGGCAAGGAATATGGCAAGAGGCATTGGATAATTTAAGCAAAGCACCTCACGAGGATGTTTTTGGAAAGTTGAAGATTAGCTATGATGCCTTAAGTTCCGAGCAACGACAAATTTTTCTTGATATTGCTTGCCTTTTCATTGGTATGGATAAGACGAATGCAATTTACATATGGAAAGATCGTGAGTTTTCTGCAGATACCGGAGTTGATGTCCTCATTAACATGTCTTTGGTAAAGATTGTGGAGAACAATAAGTTTTGGATGCACGATCAACTCAGAGATCTTGGAAGAGAACTTGTTCGTCAAGAAAATCCAATAAATCCTGGAAAGTATAGTAGATTATGGATTAACGAGGAGATCCTTGATATAAGATCAACAGAGGAGGTAAAGCACTCCAAGAGGAAACTAGTAGTTTCCATACTAGAAAATCTTCCACGCTGCACTATGTTTCCTTCTTTTTCCCTTTTAATCCTTTTCCTCTGAAATAGAATACTGAATACCGCTCATTTCTTGCTCTCATATGCAGATGAACAACGTTCAAGCACTGGGTCTTAATCTATGCTACACTTGTCTAGATCTCATTCTAAGTGAAAAGATTGGGAGGTCTGAACATCTAATGCACCTCAAATTCAATGGTGGATTCTTCAATGGTAACTTAGTGAATAGTCTTACCAATTTAAGCTGGATTTTCTGGAGGCAGCCTCCTCCGTTGTTTTTTAAGCGAACCAATGTGCACTTAAAGAATGTGGTCTTTCTTAAATTTTCACATAGTGACTTGATGGATGATTCGACACTACGAAGCGTAATCAAGGTGAGTATTATTTTTATTTATATTCTATTTTCTTTGAAAGTAATATTTGAATATTCGTCCATTGAATTTTGCATTCATTTTGACAGATGGCACGAAAATTGAAAGTTCTTTCTCTTGAAAGTTGTCACAGCATAATCAAAACACCAAGCTTCTCTGGATGCCCAAATTTAGAGAGGCTTACTTTTGAACAGTGTTCCAATTTGAGGAAGATTGACGACTCTATTGGCAAGTTGAAGTGTCTGATTTATCTGAGGATCTATAATTGCTTTGGTCTTGAAGATTTGCCTAAAGAAATCGGGGATTTAGTGAATTTGCAGCACTTCTCTGTACAAGAGTGTAAAGTGAAGAAACTCCCAAGTTCCATATGGAAGTTGAAACTATTGCGTGAGGTGCACTTTGAAAGTCGGTTTGATGACTTAGATTCAACAAATTCATGGGAGTTACCTAGTACTATTGGACTGCTTCAGAAGCTGGAAGTGCTTCTAGTCAATAATGAGCATTTAAAAGGTCAACTTCCTTATGAAATCGGAAGTTTGCCTTTTCTAAGAACCCTAGATCTATCATATACTGGTGTTAGTGAAGTTCCAGAGACCGTTAAGAAGCTTTCTCGCCTACAAAGATTGAAGTTGAGGGAATGCAATAAGATTCAAGAGTTGCCGGCGCTCCCAACAAGTTTAACCCATCTACTAGTGTCATCTGAATCGTTGCAGGGAACCCCGGATCTCTCGAATTTGACTAATTTGGTGGAGTTGGATCTAAATGGTTGGGAAGGAGGAGGATATAAACTTTGTAACGGTAGGTTGTGGTGGATCGGGGGTTACCCAAACTGACTAAAACGAGATTTGGACGTCACAATGTCCCTGCTCCTGCTGAGCTGGCTTCCTTTCCTCTGCTAAACCAACTTGATTTTTATGGGTTGGACCTTCAAACATTTCCACAACTTCCCTTGTCTCTACAAAAGCAACGCCTTGATAATTTTAATTCAGTTGAGTCACTCTCTCTGAACCTGAAAAATTTGTCATATTTAGAGCTGTTTAGGTCTCAAATGCAAGTATTTGAACTCGATGGGTTTCAACTTCCAAATATAACGGAACTCCATGTGGTAAGTTGTGTACTCCTCGAGAAATTCAGGCTACCATGGATGAGCAAGTTGAAAGTTGTTGATATCTTAGATTGTCCAAAGCTAGTTGAGATCCAATTTCCTTGGGAGTCCAAATCACTGGAGGCATTGTCTATTCAACAGTGCCAATCCCTGGAAAGTCTAGCTTATTCAGTACGGAACGATGAGGTGTCTTATCGTTGGGAAGGGACAATGTCGCTTCCATCGAGATCCTTCAAGAAATTGCAACGTTTCATTCTTGGGGGTTGCCCTGAGATATACACGATAGACATTCCCGATACATTGGAATCATTGGAATACTTCACCCTTTTTGATTGTCCTAATGTGGAAAGTCTGCGGTATTTGCCAAACTTAAAGAACCTCAAGTATCTCAGAGTTTTTGGCAACGATGGGCTGCAGGGTGTCAGGCTACTTCACATCGGTGAGTTCCCAGATTTTGGATCGTTGACAACGTTCGAGAATGCAATTAGGAATTGGGATCCATCATCATGGCACGATATGCCAAATGATTGCCACATAGATATCTCCGGCTGTGAGGAAGACTTTCGGGGCTCCCTCAAGTCCTACAGACACCAGAAGGTGAGTCTCACTGAACCTGCTCTGTATAACGTAGTTAACATTTAAGTAACTGAAAAGAGAGATTTGGCGTTTCAATTTACATGTTGTTATCGGAAAAATTAAGATGTCATCGATAGAGAAAGATGCATTCAAATCGATGTCACTTGTTCCGACACCAATCTAAATTTTGACACACTTGTAAGTTTTATTTTCATAATTGTGTTTTCTCATTTTCCTTTTCTTGTTTCTACTCCTTTTTTCCGTTCTTCTTTCCTTTCCGTCGATGAGAAAGTTCTCAAATTTCGGATAAGCTAGGGGACAAGGTCAATTGGTATCAAAATAAGTGGAAAAACTTCATTAATTCAGAAAAATGTCATCGTTCATGCATTCATATCATTGGTGGTGTGGTGTGGTTGTTTACGTTGTGCTTAACATGATCTTGCCATTTGATTGCTTTATTTTTCAACTATATCCATCCTAGTGCTTGATTGGTGGCGTAATTAATTTACTTTAGCATTGTCTAGGCCGGGTAATTTTCTGGTAATATCATATTGTTTCTCTTTTCTTTTTTGTCTTTGTGTCGCAAGGAAGTTTATATCTTAAGTGGATGTCAGACCCATGAAATATGTTGTTGACCTTATGAATCAAGTAAGATTCGAGCCAAAACTTGATTTGTTGGCTCAAATATGAATTGTTTGTACTGGGAAGTGTCAGAAATCGAACTCATGTCGTGCATATTAACCGCAAGCATATGTCTGCTCCCTAATAATTAAGCTAACTCCACGGAATTGATGACGTTATTAAATGCGAAGCTATTCCTCTCTTATGATATATATTTTTAATCGTAGGATGCGTGTTCTGAAAGCGCCTAAAATACTTATTTGAAAATTTAGAGTTTGATTAGAAGCGACTTCAAACAGGAACAGGAATTTAAGCAGAGGAGGATAAGGCAAGAAAGAGAGATGCGACGACGGGAGATCTTCGAATGTTTTCTTTACTGCATCTTCCCCTGTTTACTCTTTGATTATTAAAAACCACTTCAAACGGAAATTAAAGCAGAGGGGAAGGCTGGAGGGAGAGTGTTGTTCCAATACCTGAGCTTTGACATAATGTGATGTTTGCGGGAAACGATGGCAAGCTGGCTGGTTCTTTGACAGCGGAACTGGAGAGTACAGAACGAAAGTTGCCTGAAAGCAGAGGTAAAAGAGTACAGAAACACTCCAAAATGCATTGGAGGATGACATACTTGCCCATTTTTTGTAATTGATGCCAATGGCGTCTGGCAAAGCAAAGCGAGAAGATGTCACCGTTGGCCAGGTTTAAAGGCCCCCCTTGTCTGTACTGTATTTGTGGCCTTTGTGTTTTTGCCTAGAAGGCATTCGTTTCTTTAACTCGTCTTTGCTTTTAAGCTCGAGCTTTGGCTCCCAACCAATATGCACTTAAAAGAATGTGGTCTTTCTTCAATTTTCGGACAATGGCTTCACAGACGATCTGAAACTAGGGAGCTTAATCAAGGTGTGCCAAGCTTTTTCCTAACTTATTTAACTCATATGTTATCATTCCTCCGATGAATACTGGCATTCACTTTTTACGGATGGCAGTTAAATGTGAGTTTTTTTTTCCTTCTCTGGTGTTCTCACATAATCACAAGACTAGACTTTGTTGGGGCTAACAAAGTAACCTAAAAGGCGGTTGAATAGGTTGAGTGATGATAATAAAAACTTTTATAGAATACTAAACAATCGGCACTCTGGATGGTATCTTAAACAGAACGGCGTGTCTGACGATGATACACAAACCAGAGTGAATGAAGACAATCACACAATAATTTATAGTGGTTCAGTTTTATACACAAACCTACGTCAACACTCGCACAACAATTTATTGATTTAGAATTTGAAAGTTCTCTTCAGAGCATATGGCTCCAATTGTGTCTCTTCCTCCTTTACTATCTTTTCAATGGGGAACCCTCATCGGTAACTTAGCGAATCGTCTTACCAAATTAAAATGGAATTTTTGGAGTCATCCTCCTCGAACGTCTAAGCCAACTAATATGCACTTAAAGAATGTGGTCCTTCTTCCATTTTCACAGAATGACTTCATAGATGATTTGAAACTACGGAGCTTGGTCAAGTTAGCTTTTTTTCTATTCTATTCTACTAATATGTGATTGTTTCATCTGATGAATAGTGGTGTTCATTTTTTTATAGATGGCAGTGCAATCGAAAGTTTTTTTTTTTCCTTCTAAGCTGTTTTCACATAACCACAAGACCGGACTTCTCTAGTTGCTCGACTTTAGAGAGCCTTATTTTCCGACACTGTTCCAATTTGAGGAAAATTGACAGCTTTATTGGTAAGTTAAAGTGTCTGATCGACTTGAATATCCATGGTTGCCATCATCTTGAAAATTTGCTTGAAGAAATCGGAGGCCTCATGAATACCCAGTGCTTGACTCTGGGCTGGTGTCGCCGAGTGAAGAAACTACATCGTTAAGTATGTCGTACTTTTCAACTGAGTACTTCAAATCAAATTCATATGCAAACAGTGCATGGGAATGCTTGAGAATCTGGAAGTGCGTGAAATCGTGACAACTTCCTTCTAGAACCGATGGGTTTGCCCTCACTATGAATCTTACGCTTATCGTATCTTGCATCCGTGAAGTTCCAGAGATGGTAAACGCTTCAGTTAGTAAAAAGTGATGAGATGCAAGAACTGACAAGGCTTCCCAAAAGATTAAACAATCAACAAGGCTCATCTAAATTGTTGCGGGTTGTTCTAGATCTTTGACTAATTTGGTTCAATCGGACCAATTTGATGGCTCTAGTTGGAGACAATGAGGTAAAATTTATACAAGTGATTGAGGGTGGATTGGGAGGTTGTTTATATAGGTTAAGTTGAGCTTGAAACTTCTCAATGTCCCCGCTCCTTCGGATTGGCTTCATTTTCTCAGTTAAAGGAATTTCACTTGTCTAGGTAGGACTTGCGAACACTAGCACAACTTCCATTGCCTTCGTTAATTTTTAGTCATGATAACCTCTATGCAATTGTCCACTTCTCATCCAAATTGGGAAATTTGTCAAGTTTAGAGCTCTCATGATCTCAAGTGCAAGAATTTCAGTTCAATGGGCTTCAAAATATTTAACAGAGTTGGTTCTACTTTCTAAACTTTTCTGGCCTTTTTCTTTTTGATTTTAGCTTTTCTATTAAAACTTTTCCAAGTCTTTTCCTATGGTGCCACATCTGTCATAGAAAGATTGTCATGTCGGCATTTTCATTGGATTTGTTTGCATCAATTTGACAAGTTTTAAAATTGAATTATGCTATTTAAATGTCCTAGGATTGATTGCATTGTTACAATAAATTTTAGAATTTTTTATACACTTATTGCTTCTTTCTTTTTAGGTGTTTATACATTTGCATTCTGATGCTTTGGCATTGCAATGAACCTGTGCTTTGGCAATTCCATGCTGTCAAGACAAACAAACAAAAAAGCAACTTAATCTTTCTGCATCAGATTTTACTAACTTCTGTATAGAATGAGAAAATGCAAAGGTTGTTTAACAGTAAAATAAGAGAAGCTCAAGAAGTCTCGTCTCGTCTCGTCTATGTTTTTGTGAATGGCCACTTCTACCACTATCAAATTACTCCACCACAATTCAAAGACCACGCATAATTTGTTCAATACAGAATGATCTATGGATATGCCCACTAAGAGTAACATTTGATTATTTTCCTCATGACGTGTTGTCGCGGCCACCTTCTACGACTTTCACAAATTAAAGGGATGACCTATTCAGAAATGTTATCTAGAATTTGTTAGAAACGGTCGGCTATGTTGAATATTCATATATGCTTAGGACAGTCTGGCAAGAAATTGAGGTGGTCCTGTGCGTGGAATACGCGTTTCCCAAATATCTATTCCACCCTTCTCTCTCCCTCCGCAAACATCTTTTTCATCTCAGCTACTCATTCAACAGCAACACACTCCTCAATTATTGACAAGTCAGTTTCATCTTTTATACAGATATCAATAATCTCATTCATTCCAGATCTGCTAAGCTGAGAGAGAGAGAGAGATCTAAATCTGCTAAGCTGCAAACTACTGCTATGGTGAGCTTAGATGCAGGAACATCACCGGGAAGCGAGTATCAAGTGTTCCTGACCTTCAGAGGACCTGACACTCGGACTGGATTCACTGACGTCCTCTTCCATAGCTTGACTGGTGCTAGAATTTGCGTCTTTCGAGACAACGAAGAGCTCCGTGTCGGGGAAAGAATTGATGGATCGCTTCAGCAAGCAATCAACAACTCTAGGATATACATACCCGTTTTCACTCGGACCTACGCTTCTAGCCCATGGTGCCTCCGCGAACTTGTGCAAATCGTGGCAAACACCTTCAAATCAGAAGGTAATAAAGAGATCCTACCTATTTTCTTCGACGTGGAACCTGATGATGTTAAGCTTAAAACTCCGTTGTATCAAGATGCAATACTAAATTTGGAGCGTGACAAGAAGTTGAGCAATGAGCAAGTAGATGCGTGTAGAGAGGCTCTTATGGAGGTTGATGCGATAAAGGGGTGGGAAGTGAAGAAGTATAAAGGGTAAGCTAGCTGTTTTCTAGATACTTGTTTCCCCAATTCTTTTCAGCACTTAATCATAGATATAAAAATTATGGTAAGATTGACATGGGAGTTTCATTAAAGTAATACTGAATGATGAACCTATGCTACGTTTGTCAAAAAATGTGAAACTTCTTAACAAGGTCGTCTTATATAATGAGCGAGTAATGATATGAATAGCTAGGTAGCTAAATTAATATTTGATTGTGGTTAGTGAGAGGAAACAGATTGGGATAATGAAATGCCATCACATGCCTATCTACTCGTTTAAACTTTCAACGCATTAAACATTTCTCCTCTTGAATACACCATGTTCAATTTTTATAATCATCGCTCGAACATATATCGTAAAGTGTCAATTTCAAATGCAAAATATTCATACAATCTATTTTGCACCAACATTTATCAACATAATCCCAAGATTGCTAATCTCATTTGGACTCTAAGTCAATATTCGGGTCATGAGATGGCGCACGTGTCGCCAAGTGCAAAACAGTATGTTTTGGAGCAATGTTAATGTCCAATGTGGACTCTTAGAGGATCACTTCTAGATCGTTAAGGTCAAACAGTATTTATCCAATTATTGTGTAGTCTATACGGTGCTTGAATAACGTCATTACTAGCCAGGTAATCGCTATTTCACTTTTCCCCCGCTAAAATGGTTTTCCATTGTGGCAGTCATGGCGAACTGATCAACTTGGTAGTTGAGGAGGTTGTGGAAAAGTTGAAAACAAAACATAGATTGGTTACTGAACATTTAGTTGGAATTGATGAACGAGTTGAAGCAGTAAGCAAATTGTTAGACATCGATTCTTGCGACATTCGACTCATTCAAATTCATGGCATGGGTGGTATCGGTAAAACGACTCTTGCCAAGGTTGTCTTCAACCAACTCTCTTCACATTTTGAAAGCTGTTGTTGTTTCCTTGAAGATGTTCGAGCGAAGTCATCAAGAGCTAATGGCTTAGTCGAGTTGCAAAAGAAGTTATTATCTGAAATCGGCATTCATGCAGGAACAAGGAGCATTGACGAAATTGATTATGGAACGAAGAGGACTGGACAAGCACTTTGCAATAAGAAACTCTTCATTGTACTTGATGATGTTGATAACAGCGAACAAGTGGAGAAATTAGTTGGAAAGAGTACTTTGTATTTAGGATCTAGAATATTGATTACAACTAGAAATAAAGATGTTTTGCGAATCAATAGTTTAAAGTGTCAAATTTTAGATTATGAAATGGAGATGATGAGTACTGATTGTGCCCTTGAGCTTTTCAGTAGGCATGCATTTAATAGAGACTCTCCTCCAAATGATTACAATAATCTTTCAAGGAAAATCGTATCTTCTACTGGGAGACTTCCATTGGCTCTAGAAGTAATTGGTTCGTTACTCTTCCACAAAAGGCAAGAACTATGGAAAGAGATATTGGACAAGTTAAGAAAATCACCTCATGAGGATATTTTTGGAAAGTTGAAGATCAGCTATGATGCCTTGAATTTCGAGCAACAACAAATTTTTCTCGATATCGCATGCTTTTTTATTGGTAGGGATAAGCACAATGCAATTTACATGTGGAGAGATTGTCAGTTTTTCCCTAATACTGGAATTGATGTCCTAATCAGAATGTATTTGGTAAAGATTGGGGAGGACAATAATTTTCGGATGGATGATCAACTCATAGATCTTGGAATAGAAATTGTTCGTCAAGAAAATCCAATAAATCCCGGAAAGCGTAGCAGGTTACGGAATTGCAATGAGATCCTGGATACTATAACCACAAAGGAGGTAAAGCACTAGGATGCTCTTTTTTCTTTCTTTTTTCTCCCATTTTAATCCTTTTCCTCTAAAATAAATTATTAAAGACCACTCATTTCTTGCCCTCATATGCAGATGAAAAATGTTCAAGCATTGGATCTTGATCTACGCAGAAGTTATCTTGAGGTCATTATTAGAAGTGAAGAGATTGGAAGGTTTGAACATCTAAGATACCTCAAATTAAATGGGGGAATCTTTGTTGGTAACTTAGCGAATCATCTTACCAATTTAAGATGGATTTGTTGGAGTTGTCCTTCTCCAACCTCTAAGCTAACCAACATGCACTTAAAGAATGTGGTCATTCTTGAATTAATGGACAATGAATTCATAGATGATTCGAAACTGCAAAGCATGATCAAGGTCTGTGATATACTTATTCTTGTTCTATTTTCTTTGAAAGTAATATATGACTGTTCATCCCTTTAATAATGCATTTATTTTGACAAATGGCAAGGAAATTGAAAGTTCTTTCTCTAGTAAGTTGTCACAAAATAATCAGGACACCAGACTTCTCAAGATGCCCGAATTTAGAGAGACTTACTTTCGATGATTGTTCCAATTTGAGGAAAATTGATGGCTCTGTTGGGAAGTTGAAGTGTCTGATTGATCTGATGATTCATTCATGCTCTTCTCTTGAAGATTTGCCTGAAGAAATCAAGGATCTAGTGAATCTTGAGAGCTTTTCTGTACTATGGTGTAAAGTGAAGAAAGTCCCGAATTCCTTATGGAAGTTGAGATCATTACGTGAGGTGCACTTTTCAAGTGACTTTGATGGATTAGATTCAGCAAATTCATGGGAGTTACCTAGTTCTATTGTAATGCTTCAAAATCTGGAAGTCCTTCAAATCAATAGTGAGAATTTAAAAGGTCAACTTCCTTCCGGAATTGGAAGTCTGCCCTTTCTAAGAATTATAGATCTATCGTCTACTCTAATTAGTGAAGTTCCGCAGACCCTTAGCATGCTCCCTCGCCTACAAAGATTGAAGTTGTGGGGATGTTCTAAGATTCAAGAGTTGCCGGTGCTCCCAACAAGTTTGACCCATCTACAAGTGTCATATGCATTGTTGCGGGTAGTCCCGGATCTCTTGAATTTCACTAATTTGGTTAAGTTGGAGCTAAATGATTGGGGAGCAAGAGGAGATAATCTTTGTACCGGTGAATTATGGTGGATTGGGAGGTTGTCCAAACTGACTAAATTGAACTTGGGACTTCCCAATGTCCGTGCTCCTCCCGAGCTAGCTTCCCTTCCTCTGCTAAACAAACTTGATTTGATTGGATTAGACCTACAAACCTTTCCGCAACTTCCCTTGTCTCTACGAAAGCTATGTCTTGATGATTTCGATTCGATTGTGTCACTCGCTCCGAACTTGAGAAATTTTTCATATTTAGGGCTCTGTGCGTCTCCAATGCAAGAATTTCAACTCTATGGGCTTCAACTTCCAAATATAACGGAGTTGCATGTAACTGGTTGTGAATCCCTCAAGAGATTCAAGTTATCAAGTATGAGGAAGCTGAATGTTGTCAAAGTATTTGTTTGTCCAAAGCTAGTTGAGATCCAATTTTCTGGGTTCAAATTACTGGAGAGATTGGATCTTCAACACTGCGAGTCATTTCAAAGCCTTGTTAATGTGGGGGAAGCGGGGCAGGATAATAGCGAGTGTGCTAATGAGTTGATTAGTTGTGAAGGGAGATTAATCCTTCCATTGAGATTCTTAAATAAGTTGCGAAGTTTCATGCTGGTGGGTTGCACTAAGATACTCGAGATAAAATTTGTTGGTACGTCGGAATCATGGGAATCCTTTTTCCTTTCTGATTGTCCTTATGTGCTAAGTCTTGGTGGTTTGTCAAACTTGAAGAACCTCCGCAGTTTAAGCATCTATGATAACAAACAGCTATGGGTTATCAACGGCCTCGATGAGCTAGAGTTTTTAGATTACTTATCAGTTTGCAGATGCGGATCATTGGTAAGGTTAATTGATGTATCAAACACCAAATTACCAAATCATTGCCTTATAGATATCTCCGGTTCCAGGAAAGATTTTCGGGGCACCCTTGAGTCTTACAAGCAACATAAGGTGAGTCTCATTCGACCTTCTTTCTACCGCACAATTAGCATTTGATTTACGGCAAAAACAGATTCAGTATTTCATTTTACTTATTGTTATCGAACCAATGAAGATATCATTGACAGATAACGAGGCATTCAAATTGATCTAACTTGTTCTAACATTAATCTAAGTTTTGACACACCTGCAAGTTTTATTTCCCCGATTTCATACTTATAATATTTGTTATGGAGGTAGGATTGTTACTTTGTGATTTTCATAGTTAAGATAGAAAGCTAAAGGAATCATATAATAATTTCACGTGTCGTAGATAATTTGCTCATCGCGTGTAAAGGACGCACTCTTAGAGCATAAATCACGTGAAAATTTACTAATTGAATTGATAAGTACCAATAGAGCAGGTTTCAAGGTTTCTGATCCATAGAACTTGACCAGAAAATGTAAGTATGCAGGTACAATTTCAAATAGAGTAGAATCTGCAGGTCAATAAACAACAAAGAAAGAGGGAAAGAGGAGGAGGAAAGGCTTTGTCTACTTGATTTTACGAAGAGAATTTTCAATTGGATGGTTTATAGCTAATATGATTAGGCTTTGTGAAACTAGAGTTGATGGAATAGAAAATTGGGCAAAATGTTAGTGTAGAAAGAACCTGAAGTGTGTGTCATGAGTAATTCACGAATGGTCTGGTCATTTGATTGCTTTATTTATCGACCGACTCTACCAGCCATGTGTTTGATTGGTGTTGTAAATTTTTAGTTTAGAATTGTCTAGATTGGTTATCTTTTCGCTTTTCTTTTTTAAGTGTTGCAAGGAAGTTTATATCTTATTTGGATGTCGGACCTATAATATTCCATTAACCTTGTGAAACAAGTAAGATTTGAGCCAAAACTCGGTTTGCTGGATCAAACACAAATTGTTTGTACTGTTAGTGTGAGAAAATTGTCCACTCCTTAATCATCATTTAAGATTTTTAATTCTAAAAAAAACAATGAAAATCTAATTGGTGGATGATGTATTCATGCATCCTCCCCTGCTCTTTACAGTTTGATTAAAAGCCGCTTCAAATAGGAATTAAAGTAGTTGATCTTTCAAGTATTTATATTTTCAGTCGTGAAGACTTCAAATCAGTTAGAGCCAATTTCTGATTCTCTTTTAACTTTTGATGCGTAGGTTGACTTTTGGTTTTAACTTCTGGATTGAAACCAAAATCAGTTTTCATATCAAAGTTGTCGTTAACCTGCTTCCATAACTGCGCTAGATAGAAAGGGGAAAAAAGGAGAAGGGAAGGCTTTATCAACTTTATTTATAGCTAGTCCTGGTCATTTCTTCGTAATAATATATTATTTCTCTATCTTTGAAGCTTATATTCTGAGGCAGACGAGGCATCAGGTCCATAGAATATCTTATTGATCTTAGGGACCAAGTAGGGTATGAGTTAAAAGACTAGGTGGATGTGGCTTCGATGTCAAATTGTTTCCATTCCGTTATGTGGAGAATTGAATTGATGTGGTGTGCATAATCCACACATGCAATTCCATTCCTTAATTACTACACTAATCCCACACAATTCACGAATTTTTATATGATATATATATATATTATATATATCCCTTCTCGTTTTTTAATCTCAACAAATGCACTTGAAACCTATATATTTGACTTTCATAAGTATCTTCGGAGTAATTTAAAACAACTTCTATCTATTTCCTTCTATATAATATACATTGGCTCAGAGATTAAACATGATAGACATTAGTTGATATATATTACTGGCTAATTTGACTGCATAACTTTAATCGTGTTATACCTTTTTTTAAACTTTCTCTCAAGATTGATTGTGATTTTATTTTTCAGGAATCATGCTTTGATTGGATATGGTACATGTTTCGGCGGCTTGTGACATGTTTTGAAGACAACATTCTTGTCAGCGTGCAGGCAAGGAACTAGCATACTATTTTAGTGGGGTCAAATCAATGCACTAAAGACTCTGAGATAAGGTATTTCATTAGAAAAACTATAAAGACTCAATCAATCTACTAATTGATTTGTAGCAGTTTATCGATGCAAAGTTTGATTTGAAATTGGTTGTTTGATTGAATATGGCAAAATTCGGTTTCAAATCCCTGTGCTCGAGCTCAATTCATTATAGTTTGCATGCTTAAGATTAAACTCGATGCAACTCGATTATTAAAAACTAAATCACAATGTAAATTCTGGACTGCATCTCAAATATTGCCAAACATTTGCCATGCCGTCTCTAGCTCCAACCGATAATTAAATTTCATCATTGCTAAATCATTAGATCGCTAAATAATAACACTCATATTGGAAATCATATAAATTTTATCTAGTGGTAGAGATTTAATATATTTTTTATTTATACACTTTAAAGTTGGAAATTCGAGTGGTGGCACTTCAAGTCAATTTACAAAAGAAAATAAAGATGCTAGCTAGCTAGACTTTCACTGATTTTTTTATTGTAGGAACGGATTTTTTTTTTTTTTGGTCAAAAGGTAAAATGTTTCATTAATTAACTAACAAAAGGATAACATAAGTTATGGGTTTCTGAACATAAAAGATCCCGTAAAGATAATGGCGGTTTCATAAGCCAATCTTGCGGTAGGGCTTTCTTGCGATGTGTTTTGGCTAAGAAATCTGCCACTTGATTTGATTCGCGTGGATTGTAGACAAGCTCTACAGCTTTTAACCGAGACAGCTTCTGTTTGCAGTCTTCAATGATGGCCTGAATCTCCCACGGGCCCGGAGTTTGGCCCATTATAATATCCACCAAAGATAAGCAGTCAGAACTGACCACCACGTGCAGATCAACACTCCTCTGCAGATCAGTTTTGCTTTTCCACAGATCAGTTTCATCTTCTAAGTACAGCAGAGCCGCGTGCAAAGCTAGGTTTTCAACTTCCATCACCGAGGAGGCTACGACACTTTTAGCAAAACCACCCACAACTCTCCCCGTAGAATCTCGGCAGATCCCGGCAACAGCACCCTCCCTCTCGCCTTCAACGATTGACCCATCAATATTTAGTTTTAATCCGCCGGTCTCTGGAGGAGTCCACGAAACAGGTGAGTTCCCCTTTCGCTTTTCTCTGTTGATCACTTTGGGGTTCTAAACTGTAACCAAAGAAATAAGAAAGGTGAGCATCTTCACATAATTTTAATCTCTTTAACGAAAAAATAAAAAAATAATAATAAACATATAAAAAAACACGCTTATAATTCAACATTGTGGCATCTGTAAAATTATCATCAGAAATACAACAAATATATGACCAAAGAAACTATTTGGATGGGAAACAGGGGACAAGTAATGTCTAGTCCAAAAAGAGAAAAATCTGAATGAAAATCTCGTACCGCGAAAAAATACATATTTTGATTCGCCAGACTTTGTGCGCAATGTGAAGTTCAAAATCTAAAAGAAAAATGAATTTGAGTTCCTTAAAAGTTTGTTCATAGCAAATGCTTTGTAAATGACTTGAGTTCCTCAAGATATCCAATTTTAAAATCTACATATTCAATCTATCTGCTATTTCAATTTCACTCTAAAAAAACTGAACATAACTAAAAAAAAATCAAGGTGTAGGCTTAGATGATGAAGTTTGCTCCTCTTCTCGTGGTCTTGGATTCAAGGCTTGTTGAGGCACTGTAGGAGTAAAATCCCGAATGCACCATGCCGATATGAGGAGCCCACCTGTAAGATCGCCTGTAAAGGAGAACAAGTTGAGGTACACAAAAGTTTACTCGGACTCCGTGTAACTTCTATCTTCAACAAAAAATCAACATAACTATAAAAAGATGGCGTCGAATATCTTCATCAATAAAGAGGAGAGTAAAACCATTTTATGATACGAGTTTCATTCCTCTGATACAGCTGCCTCAACCCAAGCCCTCCTTTCTTAGGAAGACAAACATCCTCCCATTTACTTTTGCCTTCCTGCGCAGAGAACAGATCTACATACGCTTTCGAGCTTTTCGATTACTTTATTAAAGTACACCAATAATTGATCATACTATGGAGTACAAAGCTAATTAACAGCAATCTACCGACAAAAGTAAGTTTTTCTAAATGAACTTGTGCTTTGGCAATTCCATGTAGGGAAAAAATAAAACAATGCAATCTTTCCACATCAGATTCCATTAACTTCTCAAAAGAATGACAAAATGCAAAGAAGAATAGCAAAACCACTTACATAAAGCAAAGGTTGTTTAACAGTGTGTGGAGAACAACTGTATGCCTTATCAGGCAATATCACACGCAATAATCCAAGGGAGAGATGGAGTCAAAAATTTTAGATAAAAGAAGATGTAAAATTAAGAGAGGCCTCCTTACCAAAAAAAAAAATTAAGAGAGGCTCAAGAAGTCTTGTCTTGTCTATGTTTTATGCGTGGCCACTTCTACTGCTATCAAATTACTCCACCAAAAATTCAAATGCCACGCATGATTTGTCGAATACAAAATGACCTATGGATTTGCTACATATCTAATTTCACGGCCTTAACTTTCTATTCAAGTTACCATCAAGTATATACATATAATAAAATATATTTTTACGTGTAGTTGCTTTCGTCTTTGTCGTACATTTTTCTGAACTTATTGTCACGATCTTTCTTACCAAATAATAAAATAGAAGAAAGAAAAGAAAGAAAGAGAAGTACTACTGTGGATTGTTGTACTAGACACCAACATTAAAGTACTATGAATTTATTGAATGCGGGCGGGCGATCTCTTTTAACCTTTTCTTGACCTTCAACCAATTTTCAACCAAACCCACTTCATAAATTTCAACGCTTGGATAGGTGTAGATTGCAGGCTTTAATGTCCATGACCATCGACCATCTGCCTCTTTATTAATTTCACTAAACCCTTTACCAAATTGGCCCCAGAAGAATCAACCACCTTCATTCACAGTCACTCTTCTGTTGCTTGTGACCTTAAGTTCTCTCGAAAGCACAATTTCAATCGAATTATCTAAAAAAACAAAAAAATTCTCCGATTCGATTTTCTCCCAAACAATCTCGGATATATCGAAAGTCGAAAGTCGAGCGAGACGAGTTCAATTTTCCGAGCCAAGGCATGAAATCTCGCATGCCCTATAATTTTCTCAAGCGTGAGTAGCTCAATTCCAATTTGTTAATCAATGGGCTAATGATGGCTTCAGATTCCATACATTGCTTGTTTGGTCAAAAGGAGAGAGCTCTTTTGAGACGCGGAGCCAGCTAAGAAGCCACGATCCAAAAGCATATCATCATACTCATGCACTTGTTGTCCCTTGTCAGCGCCCACAATAAGAAACTGCTTTGCACGTTGTATATGCGCTTTGCATTCCTTAAGAAAACAAGAAGAGTCGGACTTTTCGCAGTATGACCGGGCAATGGATCGGAGCCCCGCCGAATCATACCGGGACCAAGAGAGGTTTTTGCTCTCGGCACCGGTCGATAATTGACTGTCGAGACCGACGGTTTCCGGTGAGATCTTTTCAATCAGTTCAACACCATCTGATTGCATTCTGGTCAACAATTGGATCCGATCTCCTGTATAGTTTTGGATCACTACTGACTAGCCCCCAATTGGGTACGGCAGGCTTTCCTCATCTCACACACACACAAGGAGTAATTAGGGGAAACTCGTGCCCATCCGATCATGCGGTGATTTGAACCCGTGCATCTTGTCTAGGTAGAAGAACATGCTTTTAATTACCATTTGAATTTTCTCTCGGGATTACGAATTTGGTCTCTGAAACCTAATTTACGCGTCCTCATCACTCGGAATCCGTCGCGAAACAAAAGTCGCGACACGAAACTTTGAAGCACAATTAGCATTATACAGAAACTGCAGGACTTACATGTCTTAACTTTTGAATTTATCGGGTGCACCACATTAGATACATGAAGCTGCAAAGACTAATTTTGAGTTCGATGCAACAAGACAACCTTAATAGAACAATGCGGTATGATCTAAGCTAGTTGCACATATCGAAACACCTAACGAGACTAAAGTCTGATAACATTCCATACATGCCCTTATGCATATTGATTATCCCTAGAGCCGGAGAAAACTTCATTCAATTATTGTTCCGACTGATGGATCACAAGATACGAAAGCCACCCACATTTTGATTTTCAATTTTGTTTGCACGTGAAGGAGATCGACATTCGTAATTAGCAATTCGACCCGGAAAATATGACACTTAATTTGTAGCAATATTCGGTTTCCATGTGTTCCTGTGAACCGAAAGGTGACTGGCATGTGAAGCCAAAGCGAAGGACTCCTCCCCCAGTCAATTATTGCAGCCAAAGCAAACGACGTGCCGTAGACTCGACATCGCCTTTTTTCTTTCTCTATTTGTTTTTCTGGTTTTGTGAGATCACCAGATAGTGAGTTGGCAGGTGGGAAGCTTCCATCGAGGACCAGAACATGCAGATCAAGAAAGATTTTGTAAAAGAGTCAGCAAACATCGGACCCCACCCCCACCACCCAACAAGATCATCACACCCGTCCGATGGACGCCGGGGGCGTCCATCTGATGATCTCAGCCGTCGAGTTCTATGGGAGGGAAGGATCCAAATTTCAATGGCCCGAATGAGTGTATTCGGGGAAGGCGCTGAATGCCAGCAACAATGTCTTGACAGTCATCAAATGACAACGTGAATATCCCCACGAGCCGACACATGTGGCCCTCCCATTCGCGGCCGCCCCGGAGGCTTACATGTTCACACGATGCAAGGATTTCTTGTCCTCGTTTATATGAACGTGACCCTCTTTGATATTTGCCCGTTCACTTTACTATCATCTCTCTATCTCCCTTGAGCTCTCACTCCTCAGAGAGAGAGAGAGACAGTTTCACAGTCAGTCGTATTCCTCCTCAAGCTTGAGAGATCAGATCTCGCTGAAACTCACCGGAGAGGAGAGCTATGGCTGAAAAGGTGCATCTCATCTTCCTCATCCTTTCAATTTATCAAGACCCTGTATTTGTAACTGATAGAAAGATCATTACAACTCTTATATGACGACCATTTTTACGTTCTTGCACAAAAAGGGTAAGATTTTTTCTCAATCTTCCGATGTCAGAAAGAGCCATGCTTCTTCTCTCTGCTTCTTTTAGCTTCATTTTTGTTTGCAAAGTACAAAAGATCTTTGCTTGTATTGTTCACTCACCTTCTCTGCGTTTGTGCGTATGTGTGTGTGACTGTGGACTGTAGAAAGTATTAATGGAGATAACGGTTGACCTGAAGTGCTATCGCTGCGTCAAGAAGATCAAGAAAGTGATCTGCAAATTCCCTGGTGAGTCTCACTTTGCCTGTGTTGATGGTTGTCCTGTTTTTTCTTTGTTCATTACCACCATCGACTCCATATGACTTCAGTGGGCGAATCACACTCAGCAATAAATAGAGCTTTCATGCTAAATGTTTTGTAAAGTCATAATGAGCTAACGACTGTATGTCTGGATTTCTAATCCCAGACTGTCGTATTTCGTGAACGGTAATTCTGTTTCTTCCGAAATTGAAAGTCTTCCACACATTGTTCCTATTCTAATTATGAATTTAGGATGAGGAACTTGGTGAATTAGATTCTCCGAGTAGTATTATGTTATGTAAACTTTAGTATCAAAATTTAGCTGTAGAAAGGAAACTAAGTTCATTTATCGGTGTTATCGATTTGGGAACAAGAGAAATCCGAGACCAAGTATTCAACGAGAAGGAGAACAAGGTGCTAATCATTGTGGTAAGCTGTTGCCCTGAGAGAATCCGTGACAAAATAGCCCGCAAAGGTGGAAAAACAGTGGAGAGCATCAAGATAGTCCCTGAGAAGAAAAAGGAGCCCGAAAAGAAGAAAGAAGGCGAGAAGCCTAAGGAGGAAGACAAGAAGAAGGGAGGGGATAAACCAAAAGAGGGCGAAAAGAAGAAGGATGCACCAGCTGCAGACAAACCAAAAGAAGGCGAGAAAAAGAAAGAGGGAGGAGGAGGAGGAGACAAGCCTAAAGAAGGCGAAAAGAAGGAAGCGCAAGTTCACAAGCATATTGTCGACCCCGTTTCAGGATATCCCATGATTTATCCGAGTGGAATGTACTACCAGCTGCCTCAGCCGCCTCAGCCGTATTACCAAGGATACGGTGCTGTGCCATACTATCACGGGGTGCCGGCTTACTACAGTGAGGGCGGTTATGGTGTGAATAGGGGCTATAACACAAACCACTCCGACTACTTCAGTGAAGAGAACCCTGAGTCGTGCACTGTCATGTGATTGGATCATGAATAGGTTGGCGTCGCATGTACATGTTCACTTGCTAAAGGTTTTATTTTATATCAGTTGTGCTTAGTTGGAGGATCTGTCAAATTTGGTGGATGCTTGTATTTGTTCGTATGAGACAGAAGGAATGGGAAGCTCAATGATTTTATGATCCTGTTTGAGGATGAGTAGGTGGTTTGGTATTTTAAACAGATTAAAATACCCAGTCACCTATTGTTGAAGTTTTAATCAGTGAGGACAGCCGATTCAAATTAAGTCCGTTTGCATGATGACTATGATCGTGCTGTTCAGATAGATTTAGGAACGTAAAGTCATCATGAACAAAACGTTTCAGTAGGAAAACTGCAGACTTTGTTGCACGCACCGCGGTAGCAACTTCTGTCATGTAAAAGTGAGACTGCAACAGATCGACGATGAAATTCAATAAATTGTGTGAAGCTGATGTCGCAGACCATCTGACTCATGCTATCTAGCATCTGCTGCTAGATGCTGAGATTCAGGCAGGGATACATGAGTTCCACCTTTTGGATTTACTTTTTGCCAGTGATTTATAGATAGGGGAGACATTCACTTATGGTTGAAGCTAACAGAGAAAACTTCAGCATCATCGCCAAGTAATGGCAGGGCGTATGAGTGATACAAGACTAAAGCATGTAAGTACAATCCTCGGAAACAAGCAGCAAAACCCCCTAATTTCGGGACTGGATTATATCAGATGTTGTCAAAGTTCCGGACTGATCAACGTCAAGATTCTGGAACCTCTCTAAGATCGCCGTAACATCTTCCTGGCTGATCTTTCCCATTTCCTGTAGCTTGTATACAACAAACTCCGCAGCGCTGCAAAAAGAAAGCGCCAGCAAGAAACTCAAACATTTGCTCAAATCAGTTATTTGCACCATTGAATTTGTAGTAGATTATTAAAATTCACCTGACAACTTTGTCCTGATCAAGATCTGCTGCCTCTAAATCCGAGCACGTAACGTTTCGTGTGAGAACCCATTTTACCAATGATCTTTGCCTGCTTTCTGTGTACATTTCAGTGAGGTAGAAGAAAAACTGAGCCACACATATGGTACTCGCCAGTATCCAAAACACGGCAAAGATTCTGCCGCTGGTGGTCGAGAAACTTTCATCTCCATAGCCCAGAGTAGTAATGGTAGCGCAAACACAATAGAAAGCGTCAACAAATGTAAATTTCTCGACAGCCAACAGAAACACGGTTCCAAGTACAGTCAGGACCCCGAGAAGAATGAGAGAAGTGAGAAATTTATATCTGATTTTGTGGACTTCAACCTCCTTCAGGATTTCGGCTGGACGAACCTTTTCATTCATGTGCAAAGCTCTTACTAAAAGCATTTCCTGCTTTTCGAGAACATAGTCGGCCGCTTTGCTTAGGATCAGCCCACCAAGAGCCATTCCTGCAAAAACATATGTCGAGGCAAGAAGTTTCGCCAATGAGCTACTTGGGACAAGATCTCCATATCCCACAGTAGTCATGGTGACAACACAAAAGTAAAGGGCATCGAGTAGACCATTCGTCTTCTTGCCCGAGATTTGGTTCCTTAGGAGAAAGAAACTAACGCTTCCTACACCAAGGTATGCAGCCACAACTATGAGGATTTTTCTAAATGTGGGTTCTTTAGTAGACTCGAGAAGATGAGGTTCAGTGCCATTCTGCTCGGGGAAACTATCCACTGAAGGAGAATTGTGGCGGTGTCTTCTTCTTTGGACTGCGTTGCTCCTGTCCTTGGGATGATTCGAAGCATCAGCTGAATTCCCAATCAAGGATTCTCTGGTATCATCATAGGCCATATCAAATGCTGCGGATTCGTGCTTCTTAAGCAGCCTGCATTTTTGGAGCATTCAGCAATCGGTCAAGGGACATTCCGTGAATTTTCTGTCGGTCTTGTTTACCGTCCGGTAGTGGGTGTGTTCAAACTTCGCCATGAGCTCAAGTTGCCCATACCCCGCAATCTAGTGCCTGGTCCCTCTATGTGATGCAGAGTGAAGGTGAAAATTTCGCAGCTTTCACTCCCAAATAACCTTAAACTCGCGATTCTCTTTGATTTCATGAAAGAGATCTCAGGCTTATAAATTGTGAGAATAGAGAGACTCTGTTTCCCTTTAGACATTGCCTTTTTTAACCAAGACCAAGGACAATTTGAATCAACGTTGACCATAGTGCAGGTGAAACGCAGCCAAGCATGTAAATGGATGAGCAAATAATGCCAAGAAGGCTTGGACTAAACAAGAATTCATCTCTTCGAACAGAATGGCAAACTTAGGAGGACATGAATGGATCTCTTAGACACATACAAGGATTCGCGATCTTTTAAACACTACTTAATCTGCAACACATCCCAGAAAGGTCAGATGATCATGAGGACACCCAGAAGAGACGCACGAATAAGAAACACGGGAGATTCACGGCAAAGGCATACGTGCATGTCTACGTCTTGGAGCTGAAAATGAAACGGCGGGCTTTTGTCCGATTTACCTGAGGAAGCGAGTTCACAAAAGAGAAAATGGCTTCCCAAAAGATTGCACTGCCCTCCTTGAGAAATGGGGAAAAAGGACCGCAAGATCCGAACTTTTTCCGAAAGAGGAAGCTGAAGAGTTACGCCCCGTTGTTTCCACGCACCCATTATCGAACCGAACTGTGCTCCCCGCATTAATATGCACACGTGAAATTCCGTGAAGATAAGCGTCCTTTCAGGCACCGTCATGGAGGAGACGAATCCCCTGATGTGGAATTGAAAATTCAATTACATAATGATATAAAAAAAAGGAACGGCCTTTTGGACTGCGAATCCGAAAATGGCAATTTGGGCCCAAGCGCGAGTCCCCCAAACGCTGTCTCATTCGGCCTTTGTTGGCTGAAAACTGAAAAGGGCCCATCTGAGAACTTCACGGGTTTGCGTTCCCCTTTCTCTTTTCCTGGGAAGCGAAAGAAAATTTTCTGATCAAGTTGGAGTCAGTCCGGAGGACGATGGACGAGAAAAGAGAAAAGGAGGCTGTTGGAGAAGCAAGCAAGCAAGCAAGCAGGCAGAGCAGCTAGGGTTTTGCTTCGACCTCTGATTCTCTAGTTTTTGTAGTCCCTTAGCTTATCGCGTAGGTGCAGATATCAAATTTCACTGCTCAAAAGAAGGCAGCCATTTTCAGCATAGCTCGAAGTCCTCCTTGTTTTTTTTCTCTTAATGGCTGTCCTACAGGTTAGTCTGCTGTTCTAAGGGAAAGGGGGGGGGAGATAAAGAACTAATCTTGACAAGGTTACACCATCATACTGCTGCTTGTAGCTATCAAATTGGACATCTAGGATTGATTTTTGCTGCTTCTTGGATCACTTGGGTATTGATATTTCTGTGTTGAGAGCTGTGTAGTGCTAGCATTCGATAGTTTTGTGTTATGACATCGTTGTCGTCAAAGAACATATGGATACAGCGGCAGCAATGCCCGTGTGGGGATTGGAAATGCTTTGTTACGGGCGAACGCGATAATGAAGAGGCCGCGGTTGCCTTGCAGTTGGCGAAAGCGAAAGCGGCGGCGGCCGAGGCTATGGTGGTCCCGTATGTGGGGATGGTGTTCAAGAGCGACGATGACGCATTCGAGTATTACGGCAACTTCGCGAGGAAGAATGGTTTCTCCATTAGGAAAGAGCGCTCGAGATTGAGCCCTCAGTTGGGTATTTACAAGCGGGACTTTGTTTGTTATCGGTCCGGGTTCGCGCCTGTGAGGAAGAAACCTAGTGGGGAGCACCATAGGGATCGGAAATCCGTCCGGTGCGGCTGCGATGCGAAGATGTACTTGTCGAAGGAGGTTGTGGACGGCGTTTCGCAGTGGTTTGTTGTGCAATTCAGTAATGTTCACAATCATGAGCTGCTGGAAGACGACCAGGTTCGTCTCTTGCCTGCTTACAGAAAGATTCATGAAGCTGATCAAGAGCGGATACTTTTGCTATCGAAAGCCGGGTTTCCTATTCATCGCATAGTGAAGGTCTTGGAATTAGAAAAGGGGATTCAAGGTGGACAATTGCCATTCTTGGAGAGGGACGTTAGGAACTTTGTTCAGAACAGGAAGAAAGTTGTTCAAGAAAATGATGCTTTGCTCAATGAGAAGAGAGAAAACGATATAATGGAACTTCTCGAGGCCTGCAAGGCCTCGAAGGAGGCAGATGCAGGCTTTAGTTATGATTATAACGTGGATGAAAATGACAAACTTGAGCACATCGCTTGGTCATACGGCGAATCAGTTAGTGCGTATACCATGTTCGGTGATGTGGTGCATTTTGACACGTCATACCGATCAATCACTTACGGTATGTTGTTTGGGGCATGGTTTGGCATTGACAGCAATGGCAGAATGATCATTTTCGGATGTGTTCTGTTGCAGGACGAGGCACCACGATCATTTGCCTGGGCTTTACAGGTTTATCTCTCTGTCCCTCTAGATAGATCCATATCATGTACTCTGCGTTTCCTCATAGATGATGTTTCTCTCCCTGGATACAGAGTTTTGTTCGGTTTATGAGAGGAAGAAGTCCTCAGACAATCTTAACTGATCTGGACCCAGGCCTCAGAGATGCAGTGAGGGGCGAATTACCAAACACAAAACACGTTACTGGCATATGGAATATTTTGCCTAAGGTATCAAGTTGGTTCTCTGTTCCACTTGGATCTCAATATGCAGACTTCAGATCTGAGTTTGATGCATTGCATTGTGTAGAGACTACAGAGGACTTTGAGTTACGATGGAATGAAATGGTTTCTCAGTTTGGACTGGGTTCAGATAAACACATTGCTTTACTTCATTCAATTCGGACTTCTTGGGCTTTGTGCTATACAAGGGGTCACTTTCTTGCTCGAATGACAAGTGTTGCATTTTTTAGATCTGTAGACGCATTCCTGAAAGGAATCTTCAGCCCAAATGCATGCTTGCGTAGTTTTTTTGACCAGGTATAGCACTTGAAGGTTTTGTCCTCTCCGAGACCTTATATTCCATTTGATTGGCTTTTCTTCCCCCTTCTTAATGTTGAGTTATTGGGCTTTTTTCAGGTAGGAATATCGGCTACTTTTCAAAACCAGTCACACCATGAAATGCAGTATATGCCTTCCAAAGCGTGCATTCCAATGGAAGAGCATGCTCGAAGCATTCTAACACCTTTTGCATTCAATGCTTTGCAAAATGAACTCGTGCTGGCCATGCAATATGCAATGTCTGAATTGGCTGATGGTTCCTACCTTTTACACCATTATAAGAAGATGGATGGCGACTGCCTTGTCATGTGGATACCAGAAGAAGAGCATATTCACTGCTCATGTAAGGAATTTGAATCTTCAGGGATTTTATGCAGACATGCCCTTTCTGTTTTTATTAGAAAGAATTACTTTCAACTTCCCGATAAATACTTCATTACTAGATGGCGCCGAGAAAGCTCTATAACATGTTATGATGAACCTGCTCCTCAAGATACTGACAACGAATGGTTTCGAGAATATCAGTCCCTCAGTGAGTCACTGTTCACAGAATCGTCACTTACAAGGGGGCGTACCAATTATGTCCGCAGGGAATTAATGAAAGAAGTCAGGAGGATCCTTGAAGAAGTTAGGAGCATGCCAGAGACCGATGGCATCGCAGTGGATTTGACACTTTCTCCAACTGGATGATCTTTCTGATGGTGCTTGTGTTACTTACACGTGCCTGAGCTTCTTGCATTTTTCACATGAAGAACTGAGAAGATGATTGAAAATGGTCAGCAATGTGAAGAGAAGTGAAGATCTTTTACTCTGTTTCTGCGGTCGAGCACGAGAGGGAGTGGACCGTACATGCAGGGACTTGATATAGACATCATTACTCTGCAATCGCCCATCGGTGGCTCCAAGTGAATCACTCCTGAAGCTGAAGATAGAGAACCAAGGATGAGGACATTGGCACAAGGTACTCTTTGTACGATTTGTATGCAAAAAATAACTGAAGTAGATTAGCTGCATTTCACCAACAAAGACAAATGTCTTGATGAGAAAGCTTAGTTCTTTTCTGTTATTCCATTTCTTTTGTGAATCTTCTTGAAAGCGCAAAGCAATTTGCGTATCTTTTGGCTTGGCAGTCAATGGTATCTCATGCTGGGAAGACATGACATATCTTCGTGACATCTCGTGTTAATGGATTGTTTCAAATGCATGGTATAATGTCTCTCTCCTTTTTTTTTGGTAAATAGAAGTGTGAATGTTTAACTTGCATTAGCTTCTGTTCTTCATTGTTAAGGCTGGGAGACTTCTATCTTTTCCTTGATGCAGCTTAAAGAGTAGACATGAGTAAACTCGCAATGGTACACCTGAAAGACACACAAAGCGGACCAGAGATAAAATCTTGATAGTTTATTAATTCAAAGATATAAACTATTTACAATAAAAGAGAGGACCAATATAAAGAGCTCAACAAACCTAAAGAAATCCTAAATCAAATTTAACCGGAAACTATTCAATAGAAGTAAAGAAAATCTCATTAAATGTTATCTTGAATCTAATCAATTAACAAATAACTGAAATAAAATTTCCCGAGTCTCTAAGATAATAATCTAAAAGTTAAAATCCCAAATACAAGGAATATAAGGACTTGTTTGTTTAGGAATAAGTAAAATCAATTTTTTGTCAAAATTTAAAATATTATCCAAATTAAAAAAATTTATGAAAAATTATGTGTGAATTTTTGTGTAAACATTTATATGTTGTCAAAATTTCAATGTGCATCTGTCATGAAAGTTAGATGAAGCAAAAGGCAAAAGATAAACATCTATCTAGATAGGCCTTACATCAAATCGTGATCTTCAAACTTCTTATCATGCCCTCTGTCATTTCTCCAGCTGAGTAAAATTTTTGGTGCGGTGGCTTATTTTAGAATTTTCTACACGTATTATTGTTGATTCAGGTTCAAGTCTTCTGTAGAGAGACCGATTGCTGATGACCCCATTTGTAAAAGTCTCCTGGTTCTGTACAATAAGTTGTTGGGCCACTACTATTTGTAAAAGTGTAGACTGTCAAAGTTATTGAACCACAGTGCATACTATGTTAACAGTTTCCCATTTCAAGCTTTACTTTACAAAGTAAGGAACACGGGCATTGGGCCATTTGGCTGAGAACATGAACAGTAAAATGTGCGGAATAACAAACTTGTCACCTATGCTACGATGCTTCGGCCAAAGGAAAAAGAAAAAATTTATATTCTGATACCATATTGGGAGACCATTTTCCTTAAAAGTTTACGATTAGAAGACGGGTTTTTGAGTGTACGTAGCATGTTTCTCGAAAGAAATGCTGTTGTGGTCATTGGACTTCTAGGACCCCACATTCACATGCACATACGGATAGGTACAGATGGTATTTTTATGCGCAGTACGGATTAAGTATTGTTTGACAAATGCCTGTGACCGCTGAATCGTCTACACTCCAAGACAGAGCCAAAGCACTTGGCATTTTATCAGTTCTCCTTCGCTTGTGGGGTGTTTCTAGACCACTCTGTTGTTTATCATGTCATATGCCCCTGTTATTTTGACATGATTCCAGTTCAACCTCAACCTTCTCTATCTCTCTCTCTCTCTCTCTCAATCATGATGGACCCCATGTCTAAAGCCAAGCACACCCCATTTTATCAGATATTTTGTAGATATGGTAAAGTTGCACAGATTTTGAAAATGATGAGTAGAATTTTTTAGACCACATAAGTGTACGAAGCTCAAGAAATGGTCGGTTTTCACGACACAGTACTAGGAGAGGAAAATGTCTCCGTCACCATGACACCATGAGTTCCACCGTTCGTTTGGCAGAAAATATTCTTCTTTTGAAAAATATTTTTCCGGAAATCATTTTCCTGAAAAATGTTTTCCCGAAACATAATTTTCCTGTGTTCAGTAACCAATATGAAAAAGTTTCGGAAAATATTTTTCGCCGGCGACGGCGACCGGTGGCGCAGCCGGCGATTGGCGGCGGCCGGCGACCGGCAGCCGCGGCCACCTTAGTGAAGGAGAAGAAGAAGAAGCTCCGAAAAATGATTTCCGCTTTTGAAGAAGCGAAAGTCATTTTCCATAGACTTAGGCTATTTT
Organism: Syzygium jambos; assembly: GCA_031216235.1. NCBI lineage: Eukaryota > Viridiplantae > Streptophyta > Magnoliopsida > Myrtales > Myrtaceae > Syzygium > Syzygium jambos. The sequence continues at coordinate 1,938,345 of CM062223.1, forward strand.
GTGAGGAGGGGAAGGAAAATATTTTCCCACGGAAAACGTTTTCCGCCCCCCAAACACAGGAAAACGCGGAAAATATTTTCCGGGAGAATATTTTCCGCCAAACGAACGGAGCCTACATGTCCTTTCATAGCCACACTAAGATCTTTGCACTTTGGGGGCTTGCCTTGTTTCATTGTGCTGTAGAATGGCCCTAAACTTTTTTCCTTATTTCAATTTGCAACTGATGCTCATGAATATAGTCTTTCTTTGGAGGAAAGTATTGCCTTTTAGAAAAAATGTACTGAGCTTTTCGGTTCAATTGAGTACTGATGCAAGAATTCAAGAGTATATCAAACATCAATCCGGTCTGATCTCCCATGACATGGAATCAATAAAAATCATCCTTACATTATATTGATTTATCAAGGCAATCACATATAGAATAGAGGACAGGACCCTATTCAGTATCTGGGTCATAACACGGTGTCGATTTTACTTCGAGATTTTTATGTCCTTTAGGAGCACGAACTCATCTTCCACGCTAGAGGGTTTTTAATGTGCATGCATTCTTGGACATGATGATTGCTTTCAAGTTTCAACAGCCCCCGTACATTATTGGGTTCTTGAGTGTGTCCAATATTTAGCTTGACATGCCATGACAAGATCATGTAGACCCACAAGAAACTGATGATGAAACCAAGAGGGTCTCAACTCATAGTGTGCTGATTTCTCCTCTTGCATCTTACTTGAATTGATTGATGCACCCAATAATTGGATCGCATCATTTCAAGGTACCAACACTTGGAGCTCCTCCACTGGAGAGCACATGAGGGGGGTGGCAAAAGCAACGAAATTTCTACCACTTGGAAAGATTGTCTAAGAGTCGGTTTCAATGTGTTCTGCCTAGTCTGATTGTGGCCGTTAAAAAAATGGCCCAAGTGTCGGTTTTGGTGTGTGTTCTGCTTAGTCTTATTTTGGCCCTCTTGTCTTTGTCTAAAAAGCACGTTATAATTGAGGTTGAAGCTCGGATTTCAGAGTCACGTTTGCATCTCCTAGCTAGTGAATTTCATCGTGAACTTTGTCTCGTTACTGGGTACGATCGGTACATATCTTTGGTGGGTCTTGCACAATAATAAGGTGTTGTTAATAAAGAAAGGGTATGAGATATTGTGTCTCAATCGCCTTTCCCCCACCACACACATCTTCTGGTGTGCCTCTAAGAACATTTTCAAGTGCATATGATGAAAAAAAAATGATTCATTGAAGAGTCGTGCAAAGTTGGCAGGGTAAATAACCTATCTTAATAACCTATCTTTAGCTCGACGGCCTAAAAAGCAAATCATGCATTAATCAATGACGGTGAACTATGGAATATTACAATGCAAATGACATATAGGCTCAACTTTAGTTTTGGCTTTCATGATGCACTAACTTTTAAAAAAAATGAGCAACTCTTGTCTAAAATTTTCAATGATGTGCATCATATAACTAATCATAGAACAAAGATCAGTTAAGATTACTTGAGCACTGACTACCTTTCTTCTGGCTGACCAAGAGCAGTCTGGAGCCGTGCATTACCACACAGCAATTAAACCTGTTAGAGATGTGCAAACCGTTCCGTCCTCACGCATAAGATGAGATGCTTGGAGAGTCGAATCCTTGTGTGAGTGATTATTTAGAGGAATTCGAGGAAAACAACGAGTGATATGGAAAAATATAGGTAGGTGTCTAATACACAATCCTAGATGACTTATATGAATATCCAACGAGACGAGAATATGCCGGGTAAATTTGTATTCAACTTCTGGCAGAGAGCTGTAATGGCGCTGGCGTTTTTGGTTATTCTTTCTGTCACCAAACAGTCACGATTCGGACCATGATTATAAAAAAACAGCCATGATAATCTCGTTCCGTAATGTCATCATCTCTTTCTGTTTAATCGTTTAGTGCTTCCATTGTTTCTGAAGCTGAAGGAACCGGAAGCTCGATTTTCTGCAGCGGACTGAGGTATTGCATCACATGTTCGCATCACTCATGTGAGTTCGAGCTGTCATTACAGTTGAAAGACAATGACACTAAAGTTCTGTCAGAGTAATAATTACTTTGTCCAACAACAAAGGGAGTTTTTTTCCCTTCTCTCTCTCTAGTTTCTACATCACTCCAGCCCCAAGTCAACCGAAGAGCCAGCAATTTCCACGTTCGTCCCAACCACACCGGGAAACCCAAGTCTCACTCGAAGAGATAACGAGAGTGCAAAACGACGATTAATTACAGAATTAGCTCCAAGACTACGGGATTGATACTCTTTTTTGGGGGCTTATTAGGCCGTGATATTTGAAAGTTTTGGATACAAGTGATGTCGAAAACACCTACTTTCCTTTTATAGATTCCGACATGATCGTCTTTCCTTTTCCTTGGAATTTCCTCTTGCTGAAGAACTGTAAAAAGAAGATGAAGATGCATAGGAATTTATTCTTCCAGATACTGACTCCTATTGAACATTAGGAGCTAGGCACAGAGATATAACTCAAGGGAGAAAAAAAAAACAAAGGCTAGACATTTTGTTTATGAAACTTAACTGCTATTTGATCCAGGACAGGACTAACAGTGCTAAAAGAGACGACATGATCTCAAACCTCACAAAAGAAAAGAAGTCATAATATGAGAGTTTGGTCGTCATCCACCTAAAAGAGGCAATCCCTTGATGGAATTTGCTTAGTTCGCTTATTATGTACATGATTGTCTCGCAATCACACTGCAATCAGCTGACTTTTTGCTTCAATCCTGATCTCCTCTTTCATCTTCCTAATGAATTCCTCAAACTTTTTGTTCAACTCCTCTGTACTCATCATCTCTTCACTCCCTGTAGCAGCTGCTGGTGGTTCTGTTTCTTTCCACAAGTAGCCACATTCTTCTGGTTCTTCTTCTTCCTTTTTGCTGAGTCTGTCATCGTCTTCCATGACCCAAATTTCATTTCCTTCTGCTTCTTCTACTCCTGTATTAGCAAATTCAGTTTGTTGTAACATTTGCTCGTCATGTTGCTCTGCTCCATCTTCTTCCTCTTTATCTTTTCCTTGAGCTTGAAGTTTCTCCTCCTCTTCTTCTTTAGCTGCAAGAAACAGATTGTTTTCCTGGTATTTTTTATCCCCAATAGTAGCAGCATTCACAGCAGTCACAGCTTCAACTTCAGATGATTCAGAAGCTGAAACTTTGATCACATCCTCAGGCGACTCATCAAAAGCCGACCTGTCTTGTTTCTTGAACAATTCATCATCACCATCAAGATCAGACCCAGATGGTGAAGAGCTGCTAAAACTGGAGGAGCTCCTGGCAAGAAAAGCTAGGATCCCACTGCAAACAAGGAACACGAACTTTCTCTCGAGGGGGCGAGTGAAAATTGAAAAGAGCATCGTGGAGAAGCAGATGTTGAAGGAGTGAGGGAAGAGAGTGTATCCTGTGGAATAACACACAACGAAAGACAGTAGAGAGAATGAGATGACAAATTTCACAACTCTTTTGAGGAAGTAGTTGTTCTTGTGAACGTGCTGGACTTTCATCAAGGTGTCATTTTGATCCATCTTTTGCTTGAATGTTTCGTTATTGGGTGCAAAGCTCAAAAGGCAAGCTGTGTTTGTGGAAGTGAATGATGCAATTCTCTTTTGCTTTGTGGGTTTTGGCTCGACATAGAATCATGCTGCCCCCTTTATCTCCTATTATAGAAGTCCTAAAGTGCCAGTGAGCAACATGTAAAATGACAAATATACCCTTTGGTGATTGCATTTTCGTAACCTTTTGTTATTGAAAAGTGTGAAGACTAATCATCTCTCAGTAGCCAACCTTTTCGAATATTATAGAAGAAGTTCCACACCCAAATACAGGATCTTAGATTTGAGCTATAATCAACTATTGTCATACGATGAACCTGCCACTGCAGCTCCACCTCGGTGCAAGCGCCTACATTTGAGCTATATCTTCTTGAATTGTCGGATGTGAATAAGCAATCAACTTTATAAAAAACAGATGGGTGCGGACTTAAAAGTCAATTGGAGGCACTCCCCCATGAAGAGTATAGATCTTTTTATTCCAATTTTGATAAGAAAAAAAAGAAGTGGCTGCTTTGAAGTTTCTAGCAAAACCTACAAGAAAAATTGCTTGCCCAAAATGGTAAAGATAAATGGAGGCTCCCTCTTTACCTAATCATGCAGGTCAAGCATTATTTATGTATAGGTGTCTGTGCTCGATGTATGTAGAATATAATTTATTATGTGTAGAATCATAACTACATAAAGAAAGTTAAAAGCATCATGTGTCCCTTGAAGGAATTAAATCTTCTGCCTATACATGTCATGTAGTCCACAGCATCAACATCCTTAACCTAAAACCCCAGAAAGCATCCACAAGCAGATCTTGTAATGATTCTTTCTGCTAATCTAAATTTATGGGATTTGCTTCTGTCCTTGGAACATGGCAAAAATACATGCAGATATAACATGCCAAAATTATTAGCATTGTTATCTTCCTCTTGCCTCTTCCTTTGTCATTTTGCTACATTGAACAAAGGCATGGCATGACCTGCAGATGATATTTCTCCCGGAATTATGGTCCTTGTCCGTTCAAGACTCTTCTATTCCTATCAATGACATAGAAAAAATGGAATGTCTCAGGAATTCAACTGTTACTGAATTTTCAGAAGCCTCAGGAAATTGTAAAGCTCTGCGGCATCGATATGGTCATTAGCAGTTTTCTCTTGCAAGTATGAATCTTGAACAGCTTTCATGAATCTTTTTGGCGTATTGCGGTACAGCGGTACATCCGAGATAAGTTTCTTGCTTGGCAAACTAAATCCACGTTTTAATCAAATGTAGCTCTTCCATGTCGGTACATGGGATTCGCAATAACTACTCCGCGGTGTGGTCTCAGGAACTCGTCGAGTAAAAATTGCAACTAAGATGTTACTCTTTTTTAATTGCAAATCTCTTCTCCCACTGAATCATTAATCTTAAAAATATAATAGGAATCAGAAACTGTGCTTGGGAGCTTGAACTTAAAAAGGGACAGTTAGATGGTTTCACCTTCATATATATCACATTTTTAATAGCGTTCAGATATAGAATTAAGATTAATTGTTTGGCGAAGCTATGTCACAGCTGGGGCAGTCTAACATATTAGGAAAAAAAATTTTGAAGTTTGAAGAAAACATTGTCTTTAACAGTGGGAAAGAGAGAAGAAAACAGGCAAGATTCCTAACTTCATCAGAATCAGACATTTCTACATTTTTACAGCAATTTCAAAATCGTTCTAATTAATTTACTATTTTTTTAGTTACGAAGCTAGATTCCACTTCTAGTGTATTCTTGATGTCACATCATTATAAATTCGCAATCTACAGCTGCTCCTAAAGCCCAACTAGATGCAAATTGGGAGTCAAAACCTTCTTGAAACATCAAAACGGCAAGGGTTAGGCGAATGAGAATTTGAACTTTCCTTAAGCACCTTTCAGATTCATTCAGCCTTGATAACCACTTAGTCAGGGAACGAAGGGCTGGTACTTATATTATTACTTCTTTTAGCAGGCTTTTTTTTTTTATAAGCAAGTAATTAGTTATACATGCAAATCCCTTCACTTCATTTCTTGTTTGAGCAGTTAATAAATAAACATCGAGAAGACTTCAAGGTATCTTCATGAAATGAAAGAGCTTCTATTATTTCCAAGAGATTGATGGTGTTGTCTACAGTTGATTCCAATAATGGATACAGAACATGACAATATGTACCCATGTTGCCAAAATACAATAGAACAAGTACTAATATAATTGCTGAAGGCTTGCTAAGTCTATACTTTGAGCACTTGGGCCTGACCTTTGTGGTTGGATTTACGGTCATAATACATATAAGAGTCACTTAATTACGGCAGTTCAGTCAAATCTCAGAATACCGACCTTTAAAGTGCCATTATGTCTGATTAATATGGTTCCTAAATATTCTGCCTCGGTCCAAATCTATGTTTCTAGCAGATAAAGTATATATAATTAATTTCATCTTTATTATGAGCATTAGATCAATTACGATAGGTGAGACCATAGATTTGGAAAGTCCCTCTTTATACTTTACATACTCTTTGTTCTCATCAAGCGTAACAATGAAACTCTGCCTGAGTGGTACTCCCTCAAAAGCATCTCAGAGTCTATTTTCTGCTCCTCAGCCCCCTCTTTTCTTTTGCGATGGTGATGCATTTTGAATTCAGGTGGTCTTGTCTACAGAGACAAATTCATGTCAGATAGCATCTGATCTCCAGAGCCATCACCTTCATTTAGATAACCCTGAACACAAAAATCTACTAAACAGTTTTGCAAACTCCAACAGAGTAACTAATCGAGTGGGATCTTGGACAAAATGCACAAGATTGGCATTTTAATCAGTTGGATGAGTTGTGATTAGGGGTGAGATGCCAAGAGCCTACTCACGTTCGACCTTGTAGGCAACTTTTAAGGAACTTTTGAGGTCTATCTAGCATCGTTGAACATTGAGAGGGTTATGCATCTTGGTGTTCTATGGTTCTGTTGACTGAAGCTCCCATAAGTAGTAATTTTGCCGATTTCAATGGTTTTTCTTCCTACAGAAGTGGTGATTTCCCTGTGTTTCCTGGGTTACGTTTGATTACTATGAACATAAAAACAATTACAATCACAAATGTGAAGAATTTAGCAAGGATTTGTACGAGACATTAGAGGAGCAATGATGGCTAAAGGAGGCAGAGGAGGATTGGATATTTAGCCATGATATGGGCAAGGGCTTAATCCTGTTATAGTTACCTTCATGTACTTGTTTTGATCATTAAGATTAAATGTCGGTTCATGCACGTACTCTCACATGAAAGTGCAGTGACAGAACTAATGGCAATAATCCATCTCCACTGCTTCATAAAACGGCAAGATGACACGCGATTTCTGTGGGCATTGCAACATACATAATCACACATCTAAAGCCTGCAAAATATCAAACATATCACCATTTTTTTGTATGGGATAATATCGGACAAGTGATGTGTTTGAAGAAGAGGCCTATTGTCTATTGATTTGCAGAAATAACTTTCGATGTCATAATGCAGATCTTTAAGAAGACGGTAGAGTTTATAAGTTTATGATCACTGATGAGTATGAAAATGGCTTCAGAAGCACTTATCTATGAAAATGTTCATCGAACTGCAACAATCAATAGAACTTGTCCAGAATCTTAGAGAGTAAGCTAAGCCCCTAGAGCTAGCATGGATTTTTCTGGGGATTTGAAGAAACGGGAAATCATAATCTTTGATTCAGGAAGCCTGGATGTAGTGTCTCGACAAGTAAGAGCTAGAGATAAAGAACAGTTCAACTATCTCCCGTGTTTAGACAAAACTAACATAAGAGGTTTAGCCATACTTCATGAATTACATTCTAAAAAAGCATAGGAACCTGCTCACTTCCGAGGAAACAATAAAAGGGAAAATTTAAAGGAAAGAGACTACTCGGGGAGAATGTCCACCAGCTGATGGTAGAACTTGCAGCAACATGGAAGATCTTGCACCAACCTTGAATCAGATAATTAGGTTAGAAATTGAAGGATGTCCAATGCGCCTTTTTTCTTCTGTTTGGATCAAAGTATGAAGTGTTCATTAACCCATTTTGGCATCATTCAAAGTCTTTTTCCCTCTTTGCAGATGCCCAGACAACTAGTGTGTTGCTACATGAGTTTTATCGGAGGCTTCAGACAGATTTGTGCACCACCCTTAACATGGATGTGTACTATGAAGGACTCAATCAAACCATTTACAAATTGAGCCAGCCTACCGAGTATTTAACCCTCTCAAAATCTAAACCAAACTATCTGTAGTTGGATACGTTCTAATATGCCAAGCATACAGAACGCAGTTACAAAATTCTGTTCATCTGATGACATTATAGACATCATCCATGAGAAAAGCAAAACCAACCAGAATATATTGTGAGCAAAACTTGCTAATATTCTACTATTCCGAGAACCATGGTTCATGTATTAAAGAAATAAAATCAAAGAGCAACATGAAAAGACATTTGAGAATCTATCTTCCGGAAAATTGAGACTTCGGATTAAATTAATATGCATATTCATAAGAGAATTCATTGACCCCAACCATGGTAGCCACCACCTGGTATACAATGAAGATGCTGCCTCCTAAGATCATCAGGATCAGAATTGCGGAAATCGGGTTCTTGAGCAGCTCCAAGATGGGCTGAAATATAGTGTAGATAGCGCCTGTACTCACAGTGAGGGCATAGAGTGCATATCTCCTGACATTCTCCCAGAACTCCTCCGCAAGTGGCCCTTCAGGACCAAAGGCCAAAGCCTTGTTGTGGTGGTCTTCAAACCCCATGAGGACCAGCACAATCCCAAGTGAAACAGCACCTAAAACCACCTTTCTCGACCACCCATCTGGTGAAACACGAGGAGAGTGCTGATTTTGGGTCTTCTGGATGGCTCTTGTGGGTCTTGAAATGGAATTGCATTTGGAAGATGCTGGTGGTGATGATGAAGAAGGAGACGGTGAAGAGTGGTGCTTACTGCATGATGCGGTGATTCTTGAGGGGATGAAAGTGGTGGCATTGGATCTTGGGTTGGAGAGCTTGGCGCTTCTTGGAAGAAGGAACTGCGATTGCAGAACCAGGGTCTTCATTTCTGTTAGAGTCACTGTTTCTTTTAGCTCATATATATGGGTGGTGGCATTTTTCGGTGCGCCTTATCAACGGAAAGAGAGGATAATGATGACAGACTGATAATTGCTCGGGCTAGATCAAGATTGGAGATGGAGATGGGCTTGCACTGAGAATTTGGTCCTTATATCTGGGCGGTCCCCACGAGTCACGACCTTCTAAATTATTTTGAGAAAAAGTCACAAAAAATCCTAAATTATATTTACTGTGGCACATTTATCCTCAATTTTTTAATGACATCAAAAATCTCAAACTATGCTCACTGTGATACATTTACCCTAAAATTTTTCTTGTGATATAAAAGACCCCAAACTTTTATCTATACGACACATTCACCCCATCAAAGTTCCATCAGATAATCTTTTAGTCAAAACATTATTGTTTTTATTTCACTTAAGTCATGTGGGTATCATATCAATATTGTTTGCTTTCTGGTGTCCATACAGGCAGATTTTCATCAATTCTCATTGACAAAATTTTGACAGAGGGTAAATGTATCTCATAGGTACATGTTTGGGATTTTTTGAATCACAAAAAAAAAAAATTAAGGCAAATGTGCCATAGTGAAAATAGTTTAGGATTTTGGCTTGCTTTTGCCCAACTATTTAATGAAATTTTATTTTTCCTTGTTGTAAAGTTTTGTTGTTGTATCACGGCAAAAAAAAATTACACTTATGGAGGAAAAATTGAATTTTGTTCTGAAATTGCCGCTAGAGATAACTTGGGGGACTAAATAATAACCGGAAAAGTGTTAGAAAAGTCATAAACGTATTACACTGATGCTAATTTAGTTTTAAACCTTTTAATAGTGTCAATTTAGTTCTAAACCTTTTGACTTAAAGCCAATTCAATCCTTCCGGTTAATTTTAACCGGATGTTGCTAATGTGAACACCAGTCGGACTATGTCATACGCCCGACACTAACATGAATAATTTTAATAATATTTTTTCAATTTTTTTTCTTTCTTTTTTTCCTTTCTTTTTTTTCTCTCTTTTTTTTCTTATGGTGGCCAGCAAGGGCCGACAAGGTCGTGACCTTGCGGTCTTTAACGAGAGCTTAAGCCTTGCTAGTGGCTAGGCGAGGCACAACCTCGTCGAATCTTCGTCAAATCTAGCGAGGTCGAGCCTCGACCCTTGCCAGCCTAGCGTGAGGCTAGCCTTGCTGGTCCTCTTCTCCGACCAACCGCTGAGGTCCCACGTCCAGTTGGAGGAAGAAGGAAAGGAAGGAGAAAAAAAAAAGGAAAGAGAAAGAAAATAAATAAAAATTCGAAAAAATATTAAAATATTATTAAAAGTTGTTCATGTTAACGCCAGCCGTGCCACATAAGTTAACCGACATCCACGTCAGCAATATCCAACCAGGCGGCCAAAATTAGACAAAATGACTGAATTGGCTCTGAGATAAAAGGTTTTTAACTAAATTGACATCATTAAAAGGTTTATGACTAAATTGCAATAAGTTTATTATTTTTTTGATACTTTTTCCGAAATAGTATAGGAACCAAAATTAAATTTGAGATACTGCTAAATGGAAGGATCTTATCAATGTACATGAATGAGAAATCATAGATCAAATTGCCAAATTGAAAAAAAAAAAAGAAAAGAAAGAGATTCGATCATATAGTTTTGTATCATATAAGTTCACTCGTTGGAGATAAGCGGCCCATGAGATCCCCTACAAGATAAACCACCGTCTCTTCAGCCTCCCAGCTAATTCTACCATAAAGGCCAATGATTGATAATAAGGTTGCGTTTGGTCGATCGGATAAAAGCCAGGATAGGATATGTTTTATCATATCCTGTATTTAGTGGTAGTCCAGGATAGGATAAGGTCGGATATAGACCGGATATAGTCCAGATAAAAAAATCCGAGGGGAGGGGTGGGATAGATCCAAATAGAATTTCTAATACCTATTTTTCCAAAAATCCTATACTCCACTTGCCGTCATCTTCATCCCCACACCTTGTGTGCTTTCACCAAAAAAATTTCTCAGTTTTTTTTCCTTCACCGACTCCTTGGACCCGTGAATAGCAAAAAATAAAAAATAAAAATTATCCTATTTTACTTTAAATCCGTAGTCCATCAAACAGTGGACAGAATATGAAGAAATATCATGATTTCTTATCTTATCTTATCCAGTCATATCCTATTTAGAAATTTGGACGACCAAACGCAGCCTAACTCTTCCCGAGCATAGCTTACAACTTTCATCATATTGTACTCTCCGAAGAGCAACTTAATTTGGGGATGATTTTGTCATTTCCACGAGATCTAATGATGTTCCAAACGATCACCAGTCGACTAAAAGTCACGACTCGCAGAAATCCTTGCCCTTGAATTGGTTGTAGCAAGTTAGCAACCGTTGTGCCATTTTGTCTCCGTAGGAACACTTTTCGGATAGCTTTGTCGGATTATATAGCATAGTTACGTAATGAATGGTGATTTTTCTTTTGAGGACTAATAATCGTTGATCTTTAGCACAATCCTATTGCTAACAAATGATCATAATGAATGGTGATTTTTCTTTTGTGAACTAATAATCGTCGATCTTATGGTGAATGAACAGATTATAAAGTTGTTGGGTTAAGGATCCGACCATAATACCATTACTACTCTAATCGAAGCCGACAGTCTGATTATAAAGGAATTTCAAAGTGGAATATCAGTATTTCGTCGACTGATCCTTCCTAATTCACATCTTTGTTGAAAGAATTTCTTTTGTAATTCCTTACACGAGGATTCAGAAAATGCCAGATCTCTGCCTTGGATTTGCAGGCTCGGCCTTTCAAACCAAGAGCGCTTAACTGTTTGGAAGCATCGAAATGCTGATCAAGTTGGTCCCTGGAAATATTGCTGGGATAGTCACTGCATACTACGCAAGATCAAATCAAATTTTATCTATGCAGAAAAGCCCCTAAACTTACAAATGTTAAGGATTCAATCGCGTTTACGCGCACATTACTTGCAGCTTTCTTCCACGGGGCCAAAGCACAATGAGATCGACTTTGAATTCCTGAGCAACATTTCCGGACAACCTTGCACCATCCACACAGACATATTCGCTCAAGGAATCGGTAACAGAGAACAGAAGTTCTACGAAATTACACGATATAACATGCTTAACATGTTTCTTAAATTTGAAAGAACTTTTCGCTGGTCTACGAAAGAGTTAATGCAGACGACGAACAAACAAAATGGCGATACGTTTGATCGTAGAGGAAAATCCTCTTGTAAAAGAGGAACCACATATGCTAAAAATGAGTAGTTACCAAAATTCAGGATTGAGTCAATATTCGAGGGATGAGGATGGATCATGTTTTTTGGGGATTTGTCAACACGCTCAAAACCTCGTCGACCACCTTTTTCAAAAGCAATCCTTCATCCCTGCCAATTGCCCAATAAATTTGAAGTAAGCTCTAAGCAGTATAAGAGGTTTCCTGCTATAGTATCAAATTAAGATTTTGGTGGGAATTTGATGAAAGTAAGTACCCATCGGCGAATTTTTCCGATTCCAATCCTTTGGAGGACCCAACCTCCTTAAGAGCCTGCTCCCACTTCCCATAGACAACTGCGTCGACCACTTTCTCATGTTTATTCATGTGCTGTCCGTAACTATTCGAGATCTCTTTCACATATGAGGGCTTCACTTTGTAGAAGATGGGCAATATCTTTTGCCCTTTTTTTTTCTTGCAATCAACCATTCGAGCAAGATCGTCGAGGCACCATTGAGAGGAAGCATAATTTGTAGAGAGAATTGGAATTGATATTTTGCAGTGGCCGATGGCATTGTCAATCCCATGAACAAGATCTGCACCTATGAGGCACGGATCATCATCTTTAAGCACTCTGATTCCTGCATCCACAAGGCTGCTGTAGAGGCAAGCAGCAAAGCCGCGTCGAGTATCAGGGCCGTGAAAGGCCAAGAACACCTCTCCTCTTATCTTCTCCGAAAAGTAACCATACACTGTGATCCAACAAGAAAAACCAAAGGGATGATGATAAGATCAAGTAACCATACGAATCATACGAAAAATCAAAAGGACCGAGTAACTCTTAAGAGCCACAAAATCGCTTCGGTTCATAAACCATGCGAAGCTTGCGTGCCTTCTCCATGTGAGAATTGAAGGGAGGCCAAAACTCTCAGATGAGAATACTTCCGAATGGTAGTCACTTGGCTCAAAATGAATTGGGAGATACCTGATCTTATTTGGTCATTGGACATCAACATGGGAAATATGGGGAGTCTCTCGATCCACATTGTCTTCAATTCGCTTGAAACCCTCTCGACCACGATTTTCGCCAGCTCTCCGTCATGCCTGCCCACATATTGATGTTTGAAACAAAGGTTAGGCGTAAGTTTGATTCCTCCCTTCTCCTAACTCTGCGACTCCAGATCAGTCATTCCCATCTAAGTATCGCAGCGGTTCGGAATCAGATTTGTGATGGATATAGATCTGTAGATTCGAAATACACACATCCATAGAGACAGACAGACACACATTCATACATACATACATACATACCCATTAGCAATGGTCTGTGATCTCCATCCTCTAATAAACCCTACAGCAGTCAGGGCTTTTGTCCATTTTTGCACTTCTTCGCTGTACCTGGCCTTATGTCCGGATAGATCGTCCGCAAAATCACCTCCTGGGCCCTTCAAATCTAGAACATCCACTTTATAGAATACAGGAAAGACTGATTTTGTTGGAGTTGGCGAATACTTCGGGGACCCTTGTTTCTCACACGGGGTACGCCCACGTGAGCTTAGGGAAACTGAAGTGTTGTCCGACGACATGTGACCCATGCGTGCGGAATGCGGGGGTTCGGGGGCAGCGCCCCCGACACGGGTGCCCCGCTGCCCGGTCAGCGGGCGGGGGTTCGGGGGCAGCGCCCCCCGACGGGGGTTCTGCTGCCCGGTCAGCGGACGGCTGTCCCGCTCGCCGGTGAGCGGGAGGGGGCTCGGGGGCAGCGCCCCCGAAACCTCAACGGGTTTGGGCTGGCCCGTATGGTGCGAAATTAAGAGATTTAATATAGGTTTAGGTTTTGGGCCCGTTTAGGGCATATATATATTTTGCTCGTTTTTCTGATCATTATAACGAGTTGAGTGGCTGTAAACCGAAAATATAGTGAAATCTTTTTGCAGGACGTAGCCCTATTCGAGGGTGAACCTGGGTAAATTCGTGCATCGTCTCTTTTTCTCTGTTTTCTGCGTGATCGTTCTGTTTCGGTTCTCGATACATCCCTTCAGATTTGTCACCCGTATTGTGGCACTCCATAATCTCGGTGAGCTCACGGAGGCACCATTTACTCTGCGCATAGCATTTTGAGATGATGGGAATCGCGATCCTACAACTCCTGATGGCCCCGAGAAGCTCCTGGCCTATCTGCTTTCCGACCCGGAGGGCATTATCGTCCCTGAACACGTGGAACCCAGCAGCTACCAGGCCACTGTAGAGGAAATCGGTGAAGCCAGTGCGAGTGTCCTCGCCTTTGAAGCTCAAAAACACGTCGTACCTCTGAGGGACGGTGCTTGTTTTCCGCCACAGGAATCTGTAAGCGCACACGAACAGTAGTGGTAGAACAGATTGTGAGTCATCCAGGAACAGGGTTGCTAGTATTTTTTTTTTTTTAACTTTGAAGCTCAAAAACATGTCGTACCTCTGAGCGACCGTGCTTGTTTTCCGTCACAGGAATCTGCAAGCGCACACGAACAATAGAGGTAGAACAGATTGTGCGTCATACAGGAACACGGTTGCTAGTAGAACAGTTGGTAAGTAATACATTTTCTTCTTTGTTCGCGACTTCCCTTTTCTCTTTTCGGATCTAAGAATGTGTTATCTCAATGCTTTCTCTTATTCAAGACTAGATGCTTTCGAGATTCCAAGTCATTTGTTATGTTTACCTACGGATCCCAAGGGCCTCAACACGAAGAAGTTGACTTTTTTTTTATGTTGTCTTCTTGTCTCTATTCAAAGGGTGGACACTGGACAGTACACTATCCTTGCACTATTTCTAATTTTAGTTTTCCCCGATCGCTCGGGAACACCACCTATAAAAGCAACGTTTGAAAGCAAAAATGAATTTGCATAAGATAATTTTTGTAATATGGTAGTAAAATCAAAATTATGTAATCGGCAACTGTATAAATGTCTTAACAACTCGATGGTTTTTTGAAATCGTCCGTGAGCAAGTTAGTACTTAATCAATGACACTAACAACTAACACGCCATAGTAACAATCGCCAACTTTATCAGTAATGCTTCTGCTTCATTTTGTGTGATTGATTCTTCTTCTTAAGTGAGCAGACATCGAAATATGATATTCGGAATAAATATTTGCAACTATTTCTAGAAATATCCTAATTTAGACTAAAACCCACATTTCCTAAGTTTTGCGTCCGAGCACGTGCTAATATTGCACATTTTGAACACCTAGAACAATAGGCCCAATCTCATCACACTATATGGAGTTGGTTATATGAATTTCACCACGTCATTGTTGTACCTATGTGCTGATCACGTTAAATAGCTATCTTGTCTGAACTCCATGGGTGGTGACATCTCCATCGGGAAAAGTGCCAAAAAAGTCCTAAACCTTTTGCATTAGTGCCAATTTAGTCCTAAACCTTTTTTTGGTGCCAATTCAGTCCTAAACCTTTTGCATTGGTGCCAATTTAGTCCTAAACCTTTTTTTGGTGTCAATTTAGTCCTAAACCTTTTAAATTGGTGTCAATTCAGTCCTAAACCTTTTGTTTTTGTACCAATTTAGTCCTTACGGTCAATTTTGACCGGAATTTGCTGACGTGGACGCCTGCTGGCCGGCGGCTGGTCACCGGCGCTGACGTGGCGTTGACGTGGACATATTAAATAATATTTTAATAAATTTTGAATTTTTCTGTTTTTTTTTCCTTTTTTTCTTTTTTTCCACTTTTTTTTGTTTTTTTTTCTTTCTCCTCCTCTGGCCGGTCGCCGGTCCGGCGACCGGCCAGAGGCCAGTGGCCGGCGAGGTCGAGCTTGCCGGCCACTGGCGAGGGCAGGCTCGCCCTCGCCGGCCACCGGCGAGGGCGGCCTCGCCGTGGTCGGGCGAGGCTCGACCTCGCCAGATCCGGCGAGGTCAGGCCTCGCCCGACCATGGCGAGGCTCGCCCTCGCCGCGGCCTCAGGCGAGGGTTCGACCCTCGCCGGATCCGGCGAGGCGAGGTCGGGCCTTGCTCGACCATGGCGAGGCTCGCCCTCGCCGCGGCCTCAGGCGAGGGTTCGAGCCTCGCCCGACCAACCCTCGCCTGAGTCCGCGGCGAGGGCGAGCCTCGCCATGGTCGGGCGAGGCCTGACCTCGCCGGATCTGGCGAGGTCGAGCCTCGCCCGACCACGGCGAGGCTCGCCCTCGCCGGGCGAGGCCGCCCTCGCCGGTGGCCGGCGAGGGCGAGCCTCCCCTCGCCAGTGGCCGGCGAGCTCGACCTCGCCGGCCAGAGGAGGAGAAAGAAAAAAAAACAAAAAAAAGTGGAAAAAAAAGAAAAAAAGAAAAAAAAACAGAAAAATTCAAAATTTATTAAAATATTATTTAATATGTCCACGTCAACGCCACGTCAGCGCCGGTGACCGGCCGCCGGCCGGCAGGCGTCCACGTCAGCAAATTCCGGTCAAAATTGACCGGAAGGACTAAATTGGCACAAAAACAAAAGGTTTAGGACTGAATTGGCACCAAAAAAGGTTTAGGACTAAATTGGCACTAATGCAAAAGGTTTAGGACTTTTTTGGCACTTTTCCCCATCTCCATCGATTTTCCCTTTCTCTTTGGCAAACTAGATTTGGAGATATCGAAAACATTCACTCTTTGGTAGTCCGTTTTTACCTGGTGTCTTTAATAAGCTTCTACTCTTTCGCATTTCATCGACTCAGCCAAAAAGTTTTTAATTCTAAAGTTGCTTTCCAAAATTTGAGTGTCGGGTTAACTCCGGCTAGGATTTTATCTTCCAGGCACCAAATCATCTGAGACACAAAAACATAGAGCAATAGTGAAAAACTTGTCGCTTGCCCAAAAAAGGGATAATAATACAAAGAGTCCCCAAACCAAAAGTTCCAAGACAACATTAAACAAATTGAAAGTACAAGAACCACATTAAACATTGGGTTAAAGTTCATGAACCACATTGAATAAATAAAAAATTTAGAAAACACATTGCATATTAAATAAAAGTTCGGGAACTATTTGTATCATTTTTTCCCTCAAGAAAATACCATATGTTCCGGACCCAGGAAAACTTTACGGTTGACCCGACCCCAGGGGTCAACATTAAAGTTTAAACCCCGCAGGAAAAAGCCCAGGAAGAACCGCCCTCAGATAAGAGTGTCCGCCTCCTTCACAGCACCTTCAATCCTCCCTCAGAAGCCGCTCTTTCCGGTGAATCCCTCTTTTTCCTTTGTTTTCCCTCAATTTCTTCATGCCCTTTTACAAATTATACTTCTTTGTATTGAGATTGAAGAATTGGGCGCTGTGCACTGTTCAGAATCTGAGTGCAAATAGGGGGTGTTGGGTCTATGGAGAAACGGGCAAAAAGTAGGAAACTTTGTGGTAAGAGCAGGTCCAAAGAAGATATCTTTTGGCAAGGAATGATGCAGAGAGGCTCTTCAGTCTGGAATTGATAGGTTAGCTGATGCTTTTTCTGTTACTATAGGAGCTAGAGGTGTGTGGACTCCTTTGTTTCTTCTGCTGAAGTTCCTGATTCTGTCATTGTAATCTTGGAATTATTAGTTTATTTGGCTGTTTTATTTATTATGGTGGCGTTGAGCTGGGATTGGATTAATGTAGTGACCCTTTGGACAGAGCGAGAGATATTGTGACTTTGCTTTGTTAGCGATGAGGGAGCTGGCTGGTCTAGTTTTCTGTGACGTTGGAGTTGAGGGTTGTCTTGACGGCGTATAATGTGCAGAATTGTGCTCTTCCAGCTTGAGTTTTGCGTATGAACTTTTCCTTTTGTCAAGAGGGCAACGCTAGATTTCCTGCGTTCGAAGCTGACTGACCACCTGTCGTGCTTTCCAGATTCCATTGTTGTTCTTTTCTTTCATTTTCTCTTTTGTTGCTTCAGTCCTTATTCTTCACCATTTCTGAAGTAATTCATGGAGTATTCTTAGATATCCTATACACAAAAGAAGGTTATTTGACACCGCACACGTGGAATAGAGTTCTTTTGGTTGCGATTGGAAATGATTACGGACAGAACCCGGTGCCCACGTTAGAAAAAGAAATTTCTTCAATGTATGGATTTTTGACAGTACCATACATAAGATCTATGCAAATTATATTTAGGGTACGCTAATTTAGAGGCATGACAAGTGTTTCTCTAATGCTTTTCTGGAAGTACACTTACAAACTCGTACATATTTAATAGGAGCAACTGTTCGTGGTCACTATGGAGAAATCCTTTACAAAGGAGATACATTACTTACATTTATATATGAAAAATTGAGATCCGATAGCACAACAGTGGGTCTTTCAAAAGTGGAACAAGTTTTAGAATTGCGTTCGATCGATTCAATATTGATAAACCTTAAAAAAGGAAGTGAGAATTAGCTCTTCTAGAGCAGTATCTTGGAAGGAGGCCTTCTTCGCCTTCCACCCAAGCTACATAGGGAAGGCCCAAAGCCAATCTTAGGGAACAAGGATCGTTCAACCCAATAATATAACTGATTAGATCAACTCATAAATTGATTCTATAGCATGTTGTCGAATACAGTGTTTACTAAAATATTTCAGCGTGCAGCATTTGCACTCATTAAAATAATCTACAATTGTTCATGGCACAATAGTGCGAATATATTATGTTCTTATTAATAATGGCCAAGTTAATTATTTTGATTATGTGTCATGTCGTGGAAAACAGTTTTTACTAAAATATTTTAGCATGTAACATTTGCGCTCATTAAAATAATTGACAATTCGTATGTCCATGGCATAATAGTGCGCATATATTATGTTCTTATTAATAATGGCCAAGTTAATTATGTTGATTCTATAGCATGTTGTGGAAAACAATTTTTACTAAAATATTTCAGCATGTAGCATTTGCACTCATAAAAATAATTGACAATTCATACGTTCATGGCATGATAATGTGAATATATTATGTCCTTATTAATAATTGCCAAGTTAATTATTGTTGCGGAAGTAAGCGATCAAACGATAAAATAAAAAGAATAAGAAAATAGATCGGACATCAGATCTACGTAGTTCGGTCAGGTAGGGGTGTCAAAACCAAACACAATACCCGAACCAAAACACGAACTGACTCGACCCGAACACGAAATTTTCTTATTAGGTCAGGTTGGATCTCAACTTGTTTTGGTAACAATAAAAAGAATTGGGTATTGTTTGGATCTATTGGGCTTGGGTACCCAAGCCCAACCCAAACAATAAGCCAACCCAAACGATAACCAAAACCCTTAAGATCCCTCCTCCTCCCAGGACCCTGCTGCTGACTTCTTCTTCCCCGGGTTCCGCCACGCCGCTGCCGCCGGTAACATCACCCTCAGCGGCGTCGCCGAGATCGACGGTCGCGGCGTCCTCAAGCTCACCAACGAGACGACCTGTTTCTACTCTAGCCAGGCAGCGGAGGATTTCATCCTTCTGTCGGAGACCACGCCGTCCAACCAGATCTCGCGGCCATCGCGCCGCCGCCTCCGGAAATACCGCATCATCCCCGAGTTCTACGTGGCGAAATCATCGACCGGCAACAACAACTCCGCCGCCGGCATTTCTGTCCCTGGGAATCACCACCGCAAGCAGTCCAGAGACGCCATCAGCAACAACCTCTTGAGTGGCGATCGCTTCTCGGCGACTCACGATCCTCACAAGATGACCAAGGCATCATTGTCTCGGGGGCACGAATCGGAGATCGACCCTTTGATTTCCCAACATGTATGTAATGACACTTCTTTCCTCCTTTCCTTTTTCAAATTTTACATTTTCTTGTCGTCATTGTCGTCACTTAATATTGTTTTGACAAGTTTTTGATGGACTGATTAGGGTTTATGACTTGGTTCTGGGATTTCCAAAAGCAAAACCCTGGCAATTTTGTTCTCAACTTCTTTACAGATGCAGGGGCTGGCCAGAAAAATCAAGGAAAAAGATCAAGAGATCGCGAAGATGGGGCAATTGAATCGCCTCCTCTGAGAGCAAGTGAAGTCCCTATTGTTGGAGAACCACATCTGGTGGGGCCTTGCCCAGGACAACGAGGCCGAAGCCAACGCCTACGACGGCGACGGCGGCGGGCTTGTCAACGACGCGGAGTCCTCTTGCTGCAGCAACAACGATGCCGGGACGGCGGGCGCAGAAGGCGGCGATGCCGCGGCAACGGTTGAATCGCTGAGGCCGAGGCGGTGATGCACAAGGTGCTGCTGGGAAGATGATGAATTCGGGATCCGCAACAATGGCGTCTCTCTCTTTATCTCTATCTCTGAATTAATTGTTTGAAACACAAAACCCGCCCCGACCCGACCCGACATGACCCAGCCCGATCGTGTAACTTTATTTTGTTCAGGTCTTGTCTCGAGTCGGGTTGAACACATATGTCCAATATTTGGGTCGGGTCAGGTATCATGAAAACCCAACCCATTGATACCTCTACGGTCAGGTGACATACATCCACGGGAAGAGCATCAAATAATTTCACTATAAATCAAACGATATAACGGAGATTATAACCGAGCTTGAGTCATTCAAACACTCTTAATATTTCATAAATCCTAGTTACTCTCAATAACTCACATAGTATTAGCCTATAATTTTTCACAAAATAATCATTTAATCTCACTAAGAAATAGACAAATCTTACCACGAGATCAATTGGCTTTCACACTTGAATTATTAGCGTAATTCTACAGAATTTTCACTGGACATCAACGGCAGGACGACCACGCTGCAACAGCCTTAACATCTAATGAAAAAGGAATACTTATTTATGAAAAGAGGTAAAAGATCTTGGTCAAAGTCAAAACCGATATTTCCTTATTTCAGTCCTTGTCACGCACGGAGTCCAACGCCAAGTCAGACTAGGAATGTCAATTGTAAAAGATCTTCGTATTCTTCCCCGACTCCATTAGCCCAAAGATGGCGTGTGCCCCTCTTCTTGCTATTTAATTTCACGATCGACAAGCACTTCACTTTCACATGTCTGGTTGTTTTGACCACTCCAATAATGTTGATTGTCGAATACAGTTTTCGCTAAAATATTTTAGCAGGTAGCATTTGTACTCATTAAAATAATTGACAATTCGTATGTTCGTGACATAATAATGCGAATATATTATGTCCTTATCGATAAAGGCCAAGTTAATTATGTTGATTGCGCTCTATATATTTGCAATAGAACATGAGCTGGCCGATTGATCGATTAGTCTATAAATTAGTTGTCAACAGCTTGAGACGACATTGTGCCTCGAAAATAAACACATCTCGAGGACTCATTCAAACTACTTACAAATTGAGCTAGCCTACCGAGTATTTAACCATCTCAAAATCCAAAACCAGACTATCCGTAATTGGATACGTTCTAATATGCCAAGCATACAACATATAGTTACAGAGTTATGCTCATTAAGTGACATTATAGGACATCATGCAAGAGATAGGCATGACCAATCAGCAATGAACATCATCATATTTTCTGAGCAAGACTTTGGTAACGTTCTACTCTGCCAAGAACTATGGTTCATGTATCGAGGGCATAAAAGCAGAGAGCAACATGAAAAGACATGAGAGAATCTATCTTCAGTAGAAATTGAGACTTTAAATTAATTAATATGCATAATCATAAGAGAATTCGTTGACCCCAACCATGGTAGCCCCCACCTGGTACACAATGTAGCTGCTACCTCTTAAGATCATCGGGATCAGAATTGCGGAAATCGGGTTCTTGAGCAGCTCCAAGATGAGCAGAAATATAGTGTAAAGAGCACCTGTACACACGGTGAGGGCATGCAGTGCATATCTCTTGACATTCTCTCAGAACTCCTCTGCAAGCGGCTCTTCGGGACGAAAGGCCAAAGCCTTGTGGTGCTGGTCTTCAGATCCCATAAAGGACCAGCACAATCCCAAGTCAAACAGCACCTAAAACGACCTTTTACGAGCACCCATCTGGTGAAACGTAATGAGACTGCTGATTTTGGGACTTCTGGAAGGCCCTTGCGGGTCTTGAAATGGAATTGCATTCGGAAGATGCTGGCGATGATGACGATGAAGGAGATGGTGGAGGGTGGTGCTTACTGCATGATGTGATGATTCTTGAGGGGATGAAAGTGGTGGCATTGGATCTTGGGTTGGAGAGCTTGGTGCTTCTTGGAAGAAGGAACTGAGATTGCAGAACCAGGGTCTTCGTTTCTTGTTGAGTCACTGCTTCTGTTAGCTCGTATGTACGAGTGGCGGCATTTTTTGGTGCGCCTTATCAATGGAAAAGAGAGGATAATGATGACAGACTGATGTATTTGCACGGGCTAAGATCAAGATTGGAGATGGAGATGGGCTTGCACTGAGAATTGAGGCCTCATGACTGGCTGGCGCAAAAGACCTTCTAAATAATTTCATGAATTTTTTTTTCTTCATTTTAGAGATTTGTTGTTGCTGCTGCTGCTGCTGCATTTGTTCTTATCTTTAATTGGAAAACTCAAAAGTATCATTGTTATCTTCCTCTAATTTATTTTTGAAGACAATCTTCAGAGCATTAATAAAAAGAAGGTCCGCCAAATGCATTTGCCACAAGTTTTGATTTTGCGAAAATAAAGCATAAAATATTTTGAGTTTCGTAGTCCTAAATTAAGCCGTTGATTGGAGAAGTGTTTATTTAAGGGGAAATTACAAATTCGTCCTCATATTCTTACCCGAATTCATTTTTTTGTCACCGTACTATTTCTTGCTATAATTCAGTTCCCCAACTTATCTCGGACGACAATTTGTGGACAAAATTCGATTTTTAGACGAAATATGTTGAGTCAGTTCTAGTACCTAAACTCGTGGTGTTGACATGTACAAGTTTCCAAAAATTTATACTATTGGTCCATGCACTTTTAGGAATGTTAAATTTAGTCCTTGTACTTTATTTTATTCATAAAATTAGTCATTCCACTATTTTTCAATTAGAATTCAATTCATGTCTTAATCCGAAATCTTATGAAAATGTGAAGTCAAAATCAAGTATGAATTGATTTTTACCACATTTTATAAGTGTGCCCAATCTGATTGAAAGTCTTATTAAAATAAATGATTTCATCCTAAGGAATAACTTAACATCCTCATTTTCAGCATACATCTATATATATTTGGGCTATGGCATAGATTTATATAGCTAGGTCTACTTTTAGACAAAAATTGGATAGTTTTTACATGATTAACTACAGCTTTAACTCAATATTTTGTAGGCAAAATATTTTAAGTCGGTTAGAAGAAATCTTTGAATTATAGTAATATAAACAAGTCCATATCGAATTGATTATAAGACCTGTTTATGTTGTGGGCAAGTTGTTAGTATACGGTGTCAACACCATTTGAGTCTCATTTGGAACAACTGTACTTAAAACCTTATCAATCAAACGAAGAGGACATTTCCAAAAAAATTGATATGAGGACTAATATTATTGCAAAAAAAAAAAAGATATAGGGACCGATCTTAAACATTCCTAAAAGCACAGGGACCGAAGTGCAATTTTTCAGAAGCTTGTACGTAATGGCGCCACATGTCAATTTACCGGTGCTGACTCGCAAAATTCCATCACTTTTGGAGGAAAAATTGAATTTTGTCTCGACATTGTCACGGGAGATAATTTAGGGGACTAAATAGTAATGAAATAGGACAAGAACCAAAACTAAATTTGAGATGCCACTAAACGGAAAGATATTATCAACGTCCATGAATGAGAAATGATACATCTAAACGACAATTTGAAAAAAATTGGTTCGATCATATAGTTTTATATCGGCTAAGTTCACATGTTAAAGATAAGCGGCCTCTCACATTCATCACGGGATAAACCACCATTATTTCGATCTCCTAGCTGATTCTACCAAAGGTTAATGACAGGCAATCATAATTAATTGCATAAATTTCACTATTTCCATAAGCAATGACAAAAGTCGTGGTTTCCATTCTTATAATTATCGATCACAAAAGCTATCATAATTAATGGTGCCAGGCACCATTCATCACCATTGCCCGACCGCCATCGATGCCTCCCCTTACCGATGCTCATGATACTGCCACCAAAAAATTGATCCTCCTCAAGCCTTCGGTAGTCATCATCCAACTGCCCGTCACTACCTACCAACCGCCACTTCTGATACTATCGGCTACCGTATCGCACACCGGTAAGATCAATGGTCGCCGACGACTACCATCAAGCTACCACCGCGATGCACCTCCGCCGTGCATGGAGTTTTAGTTATGCAACAGCTGTCGGAACAAGTGCAAAAATTAAAACGGCTCGTAAGCAAACATTTTCCGGGTAAAATTGTAATTAAGGAAGGACGTGTTTTTCCAAGGATGTCTTTCGATGGCAAAAATTGCTTTCAAAGTTTCGCCGTCGAAAGCAGGTGTCTCCGTCGCGCACGAAAAACTTTTTTGCGCGACCAAATTTCGGGCCAGGTTTTTCCCTCGCCTTGCACAAAACAAAACCGGTGGCGCATGGGGGAAGGTTTTTGTCCTCTCCTAGCCGCTTCGCCGTGCTCCGTAAACCGCAAAAAAAACAAAAAGAAGGAATAAAAGAAAAGAAGAAATTAAAAAAAAAGCCTCCTCTTCTTTGTTTTGTCGCTCGTTGATCGTTAATGCTTTGGCTGATTGTACGACGATGCTCGAATTTCTTCTCTTCTTCGTGTCGCTGCGGTCCGCTCGCTTCAATCTCTCTCCCACCTGCCGAATTCAGCGGATTGTGTGCTGATGACGATGGTCTCTTGAACCCAAAGCCCCCCGCCCCGCGCTTCTCTCTCGTTCCCTCTGCCCCCACCCCCCTCCCCTCCCCTCCCCTCCCATGCCCTGCCTCCCTGGGCGTGCCGCGGTCAAACTATATTAAACACATTTGCAGTGGCCACCGTCGTTGTCTGTGTGCTGCTGGGGTGGCGTCAAAATGCGTCCTTTTCCCTTCTAGTTCTTTGGTGCCGGTGAGACCCTTTTCTCTCCCTTGCCCGTCTCGTTCTTCTCTGGACGGCCCTTTTCCCCCTCTTCCATAACTCTCGTTGTCTTGTGTCTGGAACTGTCCGGGAGGCGTGTGATTTTGGCAGGCTTTGTTTTTGCTCGGCCTTTATGTCTCTGGAAAGTCCGTGCCTTCCGTTCCTTGCTCGTTCTGTTTCTCAGCCTCGTGATTTTCTCTCTCACCCATGATTGTTTTTCGGCTGCTTTGTCTGGGTTGACGCCAGAGCGAGCTTTTGCTATCAGGGGCTTGAGCCGGGCTTCGTTTTTTTTTTTTTTTTCTCTTGGTTTTTACATGGGTTTATGGTTTTAGGAGGGTTGAAATGATGTTAGGGTTTTGTGGTTGTCTGTCCCAAGCGTGTCTCAGTTGTCCAACTGAAGGGGTTTGATTATGTAGACTTGAATTGAGGGATTCTTTTTTTTTTTTTTTTTGTTCTTGAGGTTGTAGTGGAACCCTTGTGAATGGTCTAGAGGTTCAGAATGTCTGATGATAAGGACGGCTTCATGGGGTGGGAGGAGCGGATCGTATGTGCCGAGCGAGGAAACAGGGTGGTGCATTATTACTTGAACGATGCGTCGGGGAATTCAGTGCTGGCAGTTGTTGGGACTGAGAGGAGCATTAGGCACATGATGTATATCGCGACGGATGATTTTGTGCAGCTATACGGGTCCAATGGGTTGATCAAAGGGTACAAAAAGTGGCGAGCTAGAAGAGAAGTCGTGGAATTGCTCGCCTCAGTGGTTCAAAGTACGTGCTACGAGTGCTCAATATTTTTTAAATGCCATTTGTTTCCCTTGCGTTGTTATATCAATTGTTTTTAAATTTTGGTTTCTGGCAAACGAGTTCATAGGTCAGGCTTCTTTGGCTAGTATGTGAATTGTGACATGTGATGCCGTGATGGCTTTGCGAACCCTCTCTTAAGAATGTAGATATAAAACATGATCGTGTTGAGAGGCAGGTTCAGGACATGTATGTTTCTGCATTCCTAGTGTAAATCACTCACCACTAGATACTGTAGTCAATTTAATAGAGAACACATATAAGTCTTCTAACTTTATGTTGAGCCCATGTGCTGGATGAGATGCTAAAGATTGGGAAATATGATAATAGATGAAAAAAAAGGTCTAACAAACCTAACCTTCCATTGGGAATCAGTACTGTCCTTGGAATGAGCTCGTAATGGTGGAGTTAGCTGTACTACACGGTTTTCGTTTATCTAGAATTTTGACATTCACTTTTCATTGGCGAATCATGGTTCTTCCATCATTATCATTTGGAAACTTTAATATGCACAATTATGTTCAAGACAGAGCTAGACATGCTCGCATGTCTCTGGATAATGGGTGGCAATGTGCGGTTAAGGACATTAAAAATAGCTTTTTTGGTGTTTGTTTCACAATAAATATCAGAGCATTACCAATTTGAGCTATTAGCATTCAGTGACCATTTTTTAGCTATATAACCTTCGGAAGATTTTCCAGATTAGCACTTGTGTCAGCACTAGATTTTTTAGGTGTTAAGGGACCAGCGCTTAAAGTGATATGCATTTGCCGAAGATCAAAATGTTGGAGTTGATAGTTAAGGAGGGTGATGATTACTCTATTAAAGTAAGGGGAGCTAATGCCGTTCAAACCCAAATTATGAAGATGAAAGTGATGTGAGAGAGAGAAAGAGAAAGACACTATAATTATAGTGTCAACAATAGCATTTCTTTTATGATGCTGGGTCTGAGGAAGGATCTTAATAATCCTAGTTGATATTTAAGTACTTAAATTGGACTGTTTGCTGGATGATCTGGAGTAGTGGAAGCATTCTACGGGAGTGAAATATTTACTTCTGGATCTTGTCAAAGTATGTAAAAGAGTAGTTTCCTGTCACGTTCTTGAATATAAGAAACCTGATGAAGATAATTATCACATACTCTCATTAGATTTTTGGCAGTTAGTAATCCATCATTAAAATGTAGGCAGCTAGCTATCATATAGTCTTACTATGTTGGGCTGATGTATCTCCTTGGAAGTAGTCCTACACCTAATACCCGTTGTTCATTTGGTGATATTGCAATAAAACACTGTTGCTGGAGTAAATGTTTAATTTCTTCTTTTATTTTTAAGCTGTTTTTGGAAAAAGGTTCTCACCGTGTTTATTCTTGAATGCTTTACTGACCCTTGTGTTACTGTTAATTACACTGTCCATCTTGAGAATCATGTTTTTGTGGGCTTGGAATGACGTGAATCACTCAGCATTTCGCTTCGGGATGTTCTTAGTGTCATTTCTATGTCTTTAGGAATTATATTCCCTAAAGACGTAGAATTGCCTAAAAATTGTGAAAACCCATCATCTTTGATAATACTCCATTCTTCAAGAGCAACAGCAGCGGCAGCAATAGAAAGCCTTGTCGCCTGGTTGTTCCTGCTTCAAAATCATTTTAGTATTCGAACAGGAGATTTGCATTGCATTTATCACCGCGAAATGAAGATACATATCTACTTAATACTACCAAATTTGTAATGTCACTGAAGAGACTATTTGTTTAAAGCCTCCATTCCTACATATGATAATGATGTGGACCCTCGATTTCTATGATGGTTATTCATCATGGGCTGAGTGGTATTCCTAGTTTCGAGGCTCGTAAGCTTGAACTGTGATGTTAAATCCCCGCATATGCATATGTGCGAGGTTTAGTGAGCTGCCATTACATGCACACTCGACTGCTAAAGAGCAGAGTAGTGATCAACTGTGTAGATGCAGAAGATTCTGTTAATTCTGTACAATTATCGCAGACAAGTATTTTCTGTGTCCCCTTCGTATTAATTCCGTCTTTGTCTTTTCGGGTGCTAAGTTTTCTCTGCCTTATACTTCCTTTTGGGATTTTCTAGTATGTAGTCACGTGCACATGTGCCTGTGGGGGAGAGAGTGAGGGAGAGAGATTATTGGATATGAGCCGTTCATTGACCAATAAAATTGCCACGAAATCTTGTCAAGACTCTTAATTCTTTGCCTTAAGGACCGCATTTATGTAGTTGCCGTTTTGAAGAGATTTTTTGCCAATATTACAGGATTGATTATATTAAACTCTCTTCCAAATGAGCTGCACTCATGTGTCTTTTGCACGCTATTTAAGTTGGTCCTACAACTGTTCTTTGATCAGAAACAAAATTTTCTTTTATCTAGAGAGAGAGAGAGAGAGAGAGGTCTTCTGCTATGAGTTCTTCAATGAAGTATGCTGACTGCTGTTATGAAATGGGTATCATCAATTTCTTCAATAACCAATTATTTGGTTGCTCTTGCTTTGCACCATTGTTTGGTGATTTTACAGATTCTTTCTTTGCTATGCAAACTGATGTTGTGCATTGTCTTTGCCCCTTTGGCTTTTGGTACTGGAATTTATTCCCTTTTATGATGAACTTTTGAAATATTCCAATGATCTTTTCATTTTATTTGATAGATTTTAATTAATAAGCTGGTGGTTTTCTGAAAAGAGTTCTGTGATATCCTTCAAGTAGTCTAGTTCATCATTGGCTTGTAAAGATCTATCTGGGTAACAAATCCCAAGAAGCTATTATGAGTTTTTTGTACATATTTAATGCATATAGCCCATTACTCTGTTGTTAGATAGATTGTTTGTAGGTTGGTAGTTATATGGATTGTTGATCCTTATCTTCACTGTACAATTTTTATCTTTCTTCGTAGCAGTTCGCCCATGATTATACTGAATTTTTCCTTGTAGAACGGATGCTATTAATGATATTAGAAAGCTGATCAATTTTGATTTTTATCATTCCTTTAGAAAAGTAGATCTTTGTTATGATGATGATATTACTCCCATAATTTGCATTAAAGTGCCAATCTGAGAGAGAGAGAGAGAGAGAGAGAGAGAGAGAGAGAGAGTGGTTTGGGGGGTTGTCGCGTAGAGAGGAAAATGCGAGTGCATGTGTTTATCACACATGTGAGATCTGACACAAAGCATCATGTACTGCCACTTGCTTCATTTTGGCACCCATCATGATCAACTTGCACTCTTTGGAAGACCGAGTGTTGAATCCAACCCCAGGATTTTTTTCATCACAGACTCAACAAGGGCCAGTTTTGCCTCAGGGTTCACTCTGCAGCACTCTTGAGTAGCCTTCCGTTGGGGACATTGTTTGGTGCATCTGTGACTGCTGGTGTGGTGCCTGCTTACGGTTGCCTGCCCATGACATTGGTCTTCTGCATTGTTTTGCTTTCTTGTGCATTTATCTGACTTTTTTCGTGTTTGGTGTCTACACCTGTGTATGTTGTTTTGTGCTTGTGTACTTACCTAGCCAAACTGTAAGCACTCTCTTTGTTAATTGATATATTTCTCCATTATAAACTTTGGTCTGCACATTAATGTTCAGACAGAATAATCATTTGACCCTTTCAGATAACTTAGTACACATGTTCTCCCTGTGTGTGCATGTCTTGAGATTTTATGATTCTAGCTCCTCAATGAAAGTTACATTCTGCTCAAAATGCTTTATTATGCTGGAGCATGCTTTGACATTCGTTTTTCTATAAAGGAGCTAGTGCCTGATAAGGACAAGGCTTGTTGTGTTCAGTGTCTTGATTTTTGTCTCATCGAGCTATTTGTTGAATCGATGGATGATGCCACTTGGGTAGCTTACACCTATTCATTGTATGATGACAAGACTGTCAGTGCTGGTATAATTGTCAGTGTGCACCTTTCTTGCTACGGTTTTTTGTGTTTTCGGTCAATCAAGTCATTTTGAGATGGAGATTTCATGCTTTTATCCCCTTTTTCGCATAGGGTATTTAGTGTTGGTGGTTGTGTATTTCTTCTGTCTGGTTGATAATTCATATGAAGTAAGAGTTATTTTTATGATATGCAATTCTATTAATGAACGTGGTGCTTTTATCTGGGCCTGAATTTTTCTGACAAGATTGGTTTATTCATGCAGATTCAGAGACTGATGACACAGTTGAAGCTCCGGTTTCCTATGAAGCTGTGGTGAGTATGTTTTATGCTTGTGAAAGCTAGAGATTAGAGTGTTAGATTACTGTGATTTGTTGCCCTAGAGGTTTTCTATGTTAAAGAATTTCGCATCATTGATTCAGCCTCCGAGGAAATTGAAAGCTATAGACCAAGAGATTGAGTGGGCCGGTGTTGCTTGGGTTTGTGCTAAACAGCTCACACATTATCCAGCTTTTCACAGAAAAGAAATCACCATTGCTGTAAGTCTCTGCACTTCTTCCAAATGCTAATTTATTGCCATGAACTATTTTGTCGTAGTTACATGGACTTTCTTCTCCTCAAGATCTTGACCCTCTAATTTTCAGATCCATTCTTTTGCACTGATCATGGCCGAAGAAGGTTGTTTATACCTTGGTTATGTGGAAGATATGTACGAGGATAAGAAAGGACTGAAAAAGGTGAAAGTGCGCTGGTTTTACCAGAATGAGGAAGTCCAGCATGTAATTCCTCAGTTGAATTTGCATCCAAGGGAAATTCTTATCACACCTTATGTTCAGACGATCAGTGCTGAATGTGTTGAGGGTCCAGCAACAGTTTTGACTGCCCAGCATTATGAAAGATGCACGGCTTCTGTTTCACCGGCCTCAGCAGGTGGAGTATACATGTGCTCGAGACAGTTTAAGAACAATAAGGTCAAGCCCTTTTCACTTGCCAAATTACGTGGCTACCCGAGTCAAGCAATTTTGTCTTGTCTTGATAGTTCTTTTGTCGGTAAGACCAAAAATATGTTCCCCAATAAGAATGGGGAGGATGAGGAAGAGTGCAAGGGCAATGATGGAAGTGGTGGTTCAGGCATTAAAATTTCAGACCCCCAGAGCCAGACTCCATCGGCATACCCTAAGCTGAAATTGAAGTTGCTGAGGAAAAACACAGGCATCAAACTTACAACCATGGAACCCCAAGTTCCCTTTTCTTTTAAAGTTAACGAGAAGATAGAGCTGCTTTGCCAAGATAGTGGCATTCGAGGCTGCTGGTTTAGATGCCAAATAATTCAAAGGTCAGAGAAGCGTCTGAAAGTGAAGTACGATGATCTACTGGATGCAGATGATATTGCTAAACTCGTGGTATGGACTTTTCCGAATATCTGAACCTTTTTTCTTTTGGTTGCTTCTTTTGAACTGGAAGTAGGAGATGTTGGTGTTAATGAGTCAGTATGCTCGTGCTGGGGCACTTTGATATGGGGCTTGTATCTTCCAGCTTTAGAAAATGGTGTGTAGAATTCAGTTGATAATCTAACTCTTTTACTATATAGTTGAAAGTCCAAGCTAGCAGTAGCATTTGCTGGAGATATATGCTGTATTACCGGAATGTAAACATTTTCTGGACATTTACAAGTCACATCAAATGTCGAACAAATGTTTAGAAAAAGCAAATGAGTTCCATGTTTCTTGATCACAGGAATGGGTTCCCGCAGTCAAGGTGGCTTCTCCTGATAAATTGGGCATGCGGTGCCCAGGCCGACTAACAATTCGGCCACGCCCTCCCAAGAATTCTGGTGGCTATAATTTCGAGGTTGGAATGGCAGTAGATGCGTGGTGGCACGATGGTTGGTGGGAAGGTGTTGTGACTCGACTTATGGTCTCCGGAAAGAATACTCTGGAGGTTTATTTCCCAGGTATGCTCGAATCTAGCAAACTCTTGATGGGTTACTTTGTTTCCGGATCTGGAATTCATGTGTAAATTGCCATTTTTCTGAGTTGAGGAACTAATTTGTGGTTGTGTAAATCCACTAAGCTTTTTGGCTAAATAATATTTCTTTTCCCCCATTATTTTTAGGTGAAGGCAGGGTAGCTACATTCCTAAAAAAGAAAGTCCGTGTGTCAAGAGACTGGGTTGATCAAAGATGGGTAGACATTAAGTCAAAACCTGACATCAATGCATTTCTATCGGCAAATTCTTCTGCTGGCATTAAGTCCTCATCATGTCCTCCCATTCAAGAGGTACCTGACCGCGACAAATCTACACCGGGGTCTCAGAAAATCGACCCAACCTCTTATAAGGGAAAAGTGATCATAGAAGAGAAAGAATTGCCTGATTTATCTGCATCTCATGATGTCCAAGGAAGTGTGGGAGTGAGCAAGCAAACCAGTTTCAGTCAACATGATGTCCAAACATCAATTGGCATTACCAACCACAATGGTGGTAGCGGCACTGCCACGGTTGCCGTTGGCAATGAGAAAAGAACTGCTTCGACTGAGAACCCTCAATCCGCCAACCGGTTATTTGAAATAGCAGATGCTGTGGATTTGATGACTCAAGCTGCCGAAGGAAAGATGTCTATTCTTGATGAATCCTGAACCGGGGTTGGAGGCTATTTGGTTGGGAATATGGAGACAAGGTGTTGGTGACTGACTCTTCTAATCTGTTCTTTTCTTATATGAAATTCGGTGTACAGTAACATAGCAGCGGCTTCAATCGTCCACAGGATCAAGACTCCCCTACAAATTTTAGTCGTGGTCCATCCGACTGGACGTCGTAGCCCAGTTTCAAAGGTACAGTTTATTTAGCCTGTGGTTTTGCTCGGCGTGCGGAAGCAGGCATGTAGCTTTAGACTGAATCGGCTTCTGCACCTTTGATGTTTATACCTTTTCTGATAGTAACCCTCATAGAATGATATGATGAAGTATAGTGCAAGTCTGTCCAACTCTCAGTGTTAATAGACTCAGATAGACAGTCTCTTCCTTTCTCTGAGAGGAGATTGATTTTTTTTTACTTGGAAACGAACTGGGTATTGAGCCTCACATGCTGCACATTGGAATGGAATGGTGTATTCATTGCTGAACTGTTTGTACTCTACAGTACTCTCTCTCTCTCTCTCTCTCTCTCTCTCTCTCTCTCTCTCTCTCTCTGTGTTTTCATAGACAGAAATTGCTGTCTATGAATGACTCCGTTCACGTTATCAAGCGTTTGTGTTCGCCAGAGGAGCCGATCGCCTCTAAAGAGGAAGAAGATCTTCCGAGACGCAGCTCCGAGTCGATGAAGGACTCAACCAACGTTCAGCCGTCGAGCCAACCCACTTCATTTGCTCCAGATCAAGACCCCCCATGGAGCTCCCCCACAAGGACAGGTTGCTAGACCGGATTCTCGGTCATTCTCGAAGTACTCGATCGTTCTTTTTCGAAAAAGATTTACTGCAGATCGCATCGAGTAAAAGATGCACGACTTCTAGCAAGCTATCCCCGCATCAATCTTGCCCAGCTAACGATGTGCATTTTGATAAATCCTTTATTGTTTATTGCGCTTCTCGGACCATCCAGCGCCAACATGATCACCACTAATACGTCGATTCTGCAAGAAGCAACTTCGATTACGAATAAACGACACAAGTATCTTCTTCCTTTTTTCAGGATAAGTAAGTAATCTTTATTATGTCGAACCAAGCAGGCCATCCGCTTCCCAACACAAGTAACAAAGGCTTAATCACCTGCAGCACCAAACAAAACGGACCATACCAGATTAAAATTCACAGCTAAACCAGCAATACAACAGTACAGCTAACGCAGAGGAGAACAAGAACGATGAAAAAAACTCCCCCAACGTTGAAACGGAGCTGCTGACAAAACCGGTCGGCACAACGTTGGAAAAAGGAAAGAAACGACCACGACTCATCCGAATCGAACCGGCTAGTCTCGGCCCGACCCGGCCCGACCCGGTCCGCCTCTCCCGGGGGGTCGGATTCGTAATTTCCGGGAAGGTCGGGGGGCGAATGCGCAATTAAATACAAACGAAAGCCCCGGAAAATTAGGGAAAACCGCGCCTTTCACGCTTCCATCGAAAATCTTTTGAATCCGGCAGCGCCCCCCCGGACACTCCCCCACCGGCCGCCACGTGTCCCATCTTTCTTCCTTTCAAATTCAGGTCGAAGCGCGCTCTCTCTGCTTCTTTCTGTGCGTGCGGATCTTCTCCTTCGTCGTCGTTCAGAAACCCTAGAAATGCTCGTCTGAATCGCGACAAGCTCCTCCTCCTCCTCCTCTTCTTAAAATCCGCAGCGAACTTCTGCAGCAACCAATGGCGGCGGCGTTCAAAGCGGCGTCGCGCTACAGCTCCTACGACTCGCGCTCCTCCACGTCGTCCTCGGCGGAGCTCAAGCTGAAGCCGGGCAAGTCCTCCCCCGCGCTCGCGCCGCCCGCTGCCTCCTCGTCCTCCTCCTCCTCCTCCCGCGCGCTCGTCAGGGCCAAGGCGCCCGACCTCCCCTCCTCCGCCGGCGCGAGGAACCGGAACTTCGCCGACATGGTGAAGAGGTTCATGGGGAAGAAGCCGTCGTCGGCGGCGGCTCCTAGGGGGAAGCTGGGGAGCGCCAATTTGGTGATCCCCGTGGACGTGATCGCGGAGGACTTGAAGAAGGGGGCGAAGGGCAGGAACCAGCTGGGGGTGTTGCCGAGGAAGCTGTTCGAGAAGAAGGTGAAGAAAGAGAGCGTGAAGGCGTTGACGGAGGTCAAGGGCGGAGGGAACAACAACGCGCGGACGCTGGCGATGGTGCTGAGGAGCGAGAGAGAGCTCCTGAGCGCGAACAAGGAGTTGGAGATGGAGGTCGCTGAACTCAAGCTGATGCTCGAGCAGAAGAACAGAGAAGTTAGTCTTACCTTTGCTTGTTTTGTATTCGCTTCTTGAATTTCCATGCGATTTTTCCGGATGCTGTTGATATTGGATTAAAGGTCTGAAGTTCTTTTCGTATACATTCTAATAATCTCTGATCTAATTCGGTGGAAA
The DNA here is from genome assembly GCA_031216235.1 of Syzygium jambos. Classification (NCBI taxonomy): domain Eukaryota; kingdom Viridiplantae; phylum Streptophyta; class Magnoliopsida; order Myrtales; family Myrtaceae; genus Syzygium; species Syzygium jambos. The sequence goes on from CM062223.1 coordinate 1,972,946, forward strand.
GATATCATTCTATTGTTTGTGATTCGAAGTTCTTACTCAATTGACTGAAGGACCATTAGTAATTAGCAGATTGAATGTTTCACCAGACTTTGGACTTTGAATTGAATCTGAGTTTTCAGGTTCTTTATGTTTCCTGAGATTTGATTGTCATTTCGAATGTTCACATGTAAGATTCACATCGTCTTCGAGGCATTTGTCATGGTTCTTTGATTCTTTGCATTGTGAATTTGATTGATTCTTGGCATTGTGAATTTGATTCTTGGCATCAGTTTATAACCTGCGGCACATTCTCTTGGATTCAAAGGACAAACTTGATCGACCAGAAAGGTTAAAACCAAAGATTACAAAAGAAAAAAAAAACACTAATTTGTTTACCTCCAGCCCGATTTTCTGGTTTTGTACCCAGTACTAAATTCGAGCATGTGGATCCTCTGTTCTCTCAAATTTGCAGGTTGAGAAGTTGAAAGATCTGTGCTTGAGCCAGAGGGAAGAGATCAAGGCATTAAAGAGCGCGGTACTTTTCCCCGAGGTGACAAATAATGAGCTTCAAGAACAATTGGAAAAGCAAGGGACAGAGTTGAGGCAAGCCAAAATGATAATCCCTGCTCTGCAGAAGCAGGTCACTTCTCTCACTGGCCAGCTCCAATGCCTTGCTGATGATATCGCTGAGGTAACATTGCTTTGACTTCTGCTGTTTCAATGAAGTGGGATCGCCTTGAATTCGGATTAATTCATGGGTATGATTAGAAACTTAAGACTTCTGTTCAGTGTGTGTGAAGTTTACGCGAGTTCTTTTGTGGTCCTTGAAGTCATAGTTTGTACTTATTCTTGGAACAATTTTTTCCACAGTTGATCATTTGCGTGAAAATAATTCCTGTTCTTGAAGAAAAAAGTTTGTTTTCAATTTCTAACATGGGGTATAACTTGAGCACCCTTTTAAGAGAAAATATGTCATGTATCTCTCTGGATTCTCATTCCATTTCGCTATGAACACAAGTTTCCGTTATCTATAGTCTAGATGATGTTTCTACCAGATGCTTCACGTGGAAATTCACGTGTTTTCTTGTATGTGAAAACGGTGCATGCGGTCAAGCATACATCGGCACTGATGGAGAATTGCTTTTGCTTGAGCAGGTGAAGGCAGATAAATATTCTGCTAAGGCATGTTTTCGTCACCAGACTGGCAGCTCACCGAGGACACCGATATACAACCATGAAGAGGCAGCTAATTCTTTGGTAAAAGTTAATAGCATACTGGTTTCTCATGTGGCTGCTTTTACTTGGCCTGTTTCTGTATCTATTTCTCCTAGCTTCTGCATTTGCTATATTTTCTTCAATAATAGTAATTCAACATCTGTTCATTCAGGAGTTCAGCTCCAGTGATGCAACAGCCCCTGGTAGTCCAGATGACTTGTTCCTCAAGGACCTGAATCCTTGCTTGACTCCCAATGATGGCAAGACAACTTCGAAGGTGAACACTCCAAGCTCATATACTAGTGTCAAATCACGTTGTTTAGTATCTCTTGACTGGGAATGCCGAGAAATATCTTCTGATTTCATTCAGGATTCACCACTCTTCTGCAGGAATTCGAAGAGGAACTAGATTATAATTCTTCAAGATATGTCGGCTGCTCTGACGGGAATATGGAGACATTCTACCAAGCTGGTTTCAACCCTGATCCCAGGAAGTTGTCCAAAAGTTCGGATTGCTGCCAGAAACCTCGTACCGGTGACCGAATGGCCCGCGCAGGTCGCAGATAAGAAGAAAGTAAATGATGCACATACGGAACACCCACGCACCAGCAGTATTTCTGAGATGTATTTCAATTTCCATCCAAAGGTTTCTGCTCAATGATTCCCAGTGTTGCTTTTCTACCCCTTCGCACAAAACGGACATAATTGTGCCAATCTCTTGTACCATACCGAGTTCTTCCCACGCTAGCTAAGGGTCGGAACCGTGTTGACAGGATATCAGCACATGTATTATAATTTTTCATCAATTAAGCGAGTACCATCCATACAGAATGGATCATTTTGACTAGGAGGTACAATAAAATGCACCAAGATTCGATATTCTGATGACAATGAATTGAAGCGCGAAGTGCACAAACAATAGTACGCATGATGAAGAGACATTAGTCACTCATCTTGAAGGATGCATGCTTCCCATAGTGGGCTCCTCTGCATTTGAAGTACCTAGCCAATTCTTTGCATTTAACACAAGTAGCCGTATTTTCATAACGAGGCGCGATATCCATTTTATATAGCTAGACATTATACATCGTCATGAAGCTTTCCAGCCTCTAAGGCTGAAACCAGTATCTTTTCCTCAAAATATCTACTGAAATACATGAAACTCATCACATCCCGGTGTCTCCAGTTTCCAGCGACAAATGCTAGAGCCCTTAAGCCATTCCCTTACTTGTAGCTGTCCTGATTATCTGAAACAGAGCTGCAAACCAGTAGATAGAAAGGCATGTCAGACACTCTTCTGAAAATGGCAATCAAGTCCCCTCGGTCAGAAACGCAAAGTGATTAGCATCAACTATTGAATTCAAAGGTATATACAGAGACTTCAAGCCTCTGAATCTGAGTATAACAATAAGTAGCCTACATCAGGTACATATAGATGACCGCTACAAACAGTTGGAAACTAAGCACTTTCATATGTTGATCAGCTCTTAAAGTTGAAAGAGAATTGCAAATGGCAATGAATGTCAAAAGCAAACCGTCCGGTATATGCTCAGTATCTTATATCACAAGACTACAATAGACATGTCAGCAGGACATTCTACATATGCCACAAAATGGCGAAGAAAGAAGAAATGTAAAATTAAAACAAACTAAAGGATAAAGTATGCAACCAGAAAAGTCTACGTATACAGAAGAAACTGGGATAAACAGATGTATACTTGTATGACTCATGTGTAGTTCAAGATCCCACCGACCCACAAGTCCATATAAAATGCTCAATTGCCCAATGAACATTCTAAGACGGCGCCACATTTGACACCCACATCACAAGTTGAGATATTTCCTCATACTTTAGTTCGTGTCATAAAACATGCAATGTAAGATTTGAGATTAAATTACCTCTGCTGCATCTCTAGCAAAATGCAAAAAGAGGAGACATTTTAACCACACCTGCTGAGATGACTGGCAGCTTCTCTATGTCAAATACCATTAACGGAGCTATACCAACCTATCGAGTTAATAAGTTCTTTGAAATCTTTCTTTTGTTCGTCGTAAAACAGCTACACTAGTCTCACTAAACCCTTCAAGCAAGCAAAACTCGATATAAAGCTCCTCATGCAAATAATGAGTATGTGAACTAGACAAAGGAAAAATATCATACATGATCCAACAACCACGAAGACAAAGAAGCCAAGGACAATACGCCCGACTGGGTAGTCATATCCTTTCTTGGTTGAGGTTTCAGGGACCGATCCCCTCTTTGTAATGTTCTTCTGGAACTTGGCAACCTTCCTTTCGGCAAAGCGCTTCGATGTCGTCTGTCCAACCCAAAAACAGCACGGAACGAAAAGGTCATGCACTTCATTGTAAACTGCTGAGATTATCCAGAAAAAGAATCCATGCATATCCCTAATAAACAGATTACGGACTCACTAATCTGCCAAACAAAAATAACTTGCTGCCTTTTTCTCTTGAGACAGGAAAAAGAAAAAAAAGCGAAAAGGCACAGATCGTCGGGAAAAACAGCTTTATAACGAGAAAGATTCCATAATCTCCGCCATCTCCGCCATAAAGGAACAAACTTTAAATGCAGAAACACAACCCCAGCCCTAAATACTTCAACAGAGCTTCTTGACAACACCCAAACAAGCCGTATAAATTGCCTCCGGGTTGTCAAGGACAGACAAGGAGCTTAAAAATCCCGTCTTTGACCATGGAAAAACGATCTCAACGTGACGCCAGAAGCAACGGAAGAGCATGAAATCCTCCATCATCAGACACCCGCAAAACCCAAAACTTAGAAATGAAAAAGAAGACGAGATCAGGGTGTTCCTCCTCTCCTGGAGCCACAAGAAACCGGAGGCACGAAGCATCAACAAGAGGAGAAACAAACCCTCTTCCCCGAAATCCCACAAGGAAGATGAACAAGACCCACCATTTCCGAGGCCTGGGGGCAGATCAAGAACAGGGAGGGGGTTGCGTCGGAGCGCGAAGAGAGGGAGAGCTCTTGCCGTTAAATAATGGCTGTCTTGGCAAGTGGCGTTAATGGGGGAAAAGACTGTATTTTTGGTAGTCTTCCGAAACCAAAGATTTTGTAAGTTCCCTCGATCTTCTTTTTTCTCGCGATGAATTTAAAGAAGATGTTCTTGCCCATTTTGAGGAACTCTCCTTGGATTCGATGGTCCGAATGCAGTGCGCACTTCAAAGAAATTATTAATTTTCTAAATCTATGTCGATGTCGATGTCGATGTCGCTAGCATAGCAAGAGCATCGCACGGCGATCGAAATTGTGCGGTATCCAATTAAATTCGTTAGATGAACGGTGCAATCTTTTTGTCATGGCATTTAACAAGAATCCACCAAAGTTGGCATGAAATCGACCGAATAAGAAGATCGTTCGTTTTTAGCTCCCTTAAATCACAGCTTCCAAAATAAATCGTGGGGTTTCTATGTTTTTTCGAAAAAAGAAAAAGAAAAAGGCTATTTTTTGTTTATCCGAATGGGACCAGGGCAATCATTCTGAGATGTTATATTTATAGCAGGAAATCTGTACGTGTTAAATGCAGTTCATTTTAAACAGATGCATTTCTCCCTATATGATTATTATTCTTGCTTTGGAGACACGATTTTTTTATAAAAATTTAGTGTGGATTCATATGTTTGTAACATTTAATTAAATATATATTCACACAGTCAAAATAAAAATAGTTTATGAAGTAACTAGGAAGAAATAGCTGCATTCAATCGTAGCACAACCAAGGGTACATTTTACCTCATCCGAAAATGATCTTCGAGCATCCATAGAATGGTCAAGACAAAGAATGTTCAACGTTCGCAAACAATAGAACGGATTCTCCAAAGGTACATGAAATCGGCTAGTTTCTTCTTCTTCTTTTTTTGTCGAGGAAATCGGCTAGTTGAGCTCCCGAGAATTTTGTAGAAACATCCGCATTTTTGAACTCATTTCATCGTGCCCCAAATTAAAGTCTCGGGGAAATTTCAAATAAAAATTTGTAGTGTGATCATGTTATAAAAAAAAAGGTCTAAAATGGAGCTTGTCTCAAATAAATTCCGAAGTGACCAATTTTATTTCAAATGAGCTAGAAATATAATCGTTTTTCTTAAAAAAAAATAGGTCCGATAGTGATTTGTCTCAAATAAAAACCCAAAGTGACTAACTTAATCTCAAATAATTAAGAGCATGAAGTGTGGCTGCTTTATAAAAAAAATGCCCAAAATTGATCTTGTCTCAAAAAAGTGCACAAGCTCATCGGCTGGACAAATTTGAAAAAGACTCAAATAAAAAGCTAGGCATCTTCGGCAATTTTTCTCCTAATATCACTAACGTATCTTCTTCGTTTTCGATCGTCCGTAGCATTCTTGGCTCCCAAATAAGCACATGTGTCGCATGTGCAAGCCAACCACGAAGATTTGGCCACTTAATGAGCTTACGCCTTATCTAAGGCTAAATCGGCCACTCACGTTTTTTCAAGAAACAATATCCACTTTAGGTTCTCTTTTGAAAACACAACCCTACTTCAGGCTCTCATTTGAAATCAAATTAACCACTTTATGCCCTTACTAGAGACATAATCCAATTCGGACCTCTTTTAAAATTAAAAAAAAAAAACTTTACTTTATACCCTTATTTGATACTAATTTGATCACTTTAAATCCTTATTTAAATAAAATCCGTACGAAGAGTAAACAACCCTACTTTATGCCCTTACTTTAAAATTTCACTAAAATCCTCAATCATGCGGTTAAACTAGAATAATCTTGGGCATCCCAGATCTTCTCAAGCCGATTAATGTCCTGACAAAGAGATTACATTCCCAGTTTCAGTACAACTCATACAACAGGTCGATCAAGTGAAACAGTGATGGATATGATCAGAGCAAAGTTAATCAACTAATCTGCATCTTCACTTTATTTATAGCGATAATGTACACATAAAATGACAACTTTCTTCCTTCAAAGGACACAAACATGATGACAGCCTTGTACAGAGGCAAGAGGAAAAATTTGAGGAAAAAGGACAGGAAAAAAAAAGAAGAAAAAAGAAAATAACAGACTACTGACTCCCGCCTTTCCTCTCTATGATAGTTGACAATCGTAAAAAGGAAAAAAAAATCTTCTGAAACCAAAAGCGCATATACACAATATACAGACCCTACTTCTTTCCTCAAAACCGGATATCCATGGAAATGCATCCCAACGAACGACTGATGATCTCATGGCTTAAGTTATCATGTGTCACGAACTGTAAAATATAAGAAGAGTATATCCGAGGGGATACGGGCCATAGACTGAAGAGACCTTGTCCCTATGCTATATGTTTTACCAGTTATGTAACTCTGAAGAAACACTTTTTACCACCGGATGGTACTCTGTATGCATATACTTCTTTGCTTTCTTTGAACCAGGCTGCTCAAGCCATTCATCATACAACTTTCTGACCAAGGGGTTACCAAAAGGATCAGCGACAGAAACCTGTGCAAAATTGACAAATGGGTGTGAGATAGGAACAGGTCATATTCAGATCCAAGCATGAACAGGAAAAGATGCAACTTCGATACATTTATACACACACTTGCAAATCGCCGTCTATAAAAAGAAAGACAATTTTTTCTTAAACAACGTTCCTATGGGAGAGACTAGCATTTCTAGATGCCGTTAGAGCAAATGGGAATGTGCATCACATAATAAATACAAGCCAAATCTCTACTTTCTATACAAAGTATTAACAACCATTACTGGAGATCCATAAAGGACTTCACCAAAAAGGCCCATGGGGACACAAGGAGCTCTAGAAAGCAACAAGTATCGAACCAAAATTACAGCATAGACTCGCGGTTAATACTTTACAGAAATATACCATACAGTAAGAAAGAGCCTTACGCTTCCAGAGAGGGGGGGAAAATGAGAGGGGTACAAAAAATTTTGAGAAACATTTGATTTTCTTTTTTCGAAGGATTGGAGAGAAACTGTAAATTTTTCTTCTCTCTCCATCTCCCAAGCAAAGCGTTAGTAATGCGGGATGGGTTCCATACTCAGAAGATATGTTCTAATGTAGAAAAGTGGTGTGGATGGGTTACTGGTGCTTATTTGTCATCTTTCCTTCTGCATAGATAAACGTATTGATTAAACATTTTGAGAAAAATCAATCATTAAATAAGAGAAGCTCTTTAAAATTCCACAATTCACCAAGGTGTGTCGGATGATGCATCACTTCCATAATTGCTGTAGGAATTGGGTGCTTGTAGAGAGAACCTACTTTGGAAGTAGTAACCTACAAACAAGTCCTTGTGGAAAGAAGAAAATTATGTGAGAAACAGCATACCTGATCCATGTAAACAGTTTCCAATCTCTGAATCGAGTCCTTCGCAGATTGTCCTGGTTCTGGCTTAATTTGACCTCCACCATTTAAGCATCCTATCAATAAAAAAAATGAATCCACCTTAATATACAACAAAAAAATGAGCTTCTACACGTATCAACAGAAAGCGGCCCCAATCTCAAAATCATTGTTCCACTATTGTCCAACAAGACAATGTGTCATATGTGAATGAATGGCATAACCTACAAAAAAAGCCGTACCTGAAGGGCATGCCATCACCTCCACAAAGTCATAATCACACTTGTTAATTTTAACTTTCCTCACGATATTCTGCAGGTTCCGGAAACCATAACATAATGCAAATTTCAGCGCCGTTTTTCCATCCACCTGCTTGCAGCAAATGTCATGACATGAGAAAGATTCAGAAAGTGCAAAGACTACAGTATCTTTACAGGTGGAACTACACACCAGTAATTTGGAAGTCCTACTTGGGGAGGCAGTGCAATCCAGAAACAATCATTACCAGGAAATACAAAATGTGACTCAAATACTCGCAACATATTCTACTTTTATATTTTACAAGGTGATATCAAAGAAACCTAGAAAAGCATAAGCTGCAGTACCAAGACAGATCATTGAAAAGCCAGAAGAAGTTTAGCAAAAGCGCTGAACATTATCAGTGCTCGACCAGTGTGCATCAAACGCAACTGACAGATCTTATTCCAGCATCTACAGAAGTCTCATATTGGAGTCAGTACAAAACTTCTACATATGCGTTAATTTCCTAACGATGCTAGAGGAGATAAAGCGCACTTACTTCCAAACTGACTTCCTGAAAATCTGAATTCCTTATGATTTTAAAATCCAGGGGACCATCAATGTCTCTTCCAAATAGTTCTTTAGCCGCATATCGGAAGATGGTTTCTGCGTATCCTCCAGAGCTTCCCAGGACACCATAAAGATGTCCATCTTCATCGACATTTGTCATCCTGCACAAAAAGATCGGATGTAATAAAGCCTTGGCTAATAGAGACTGAAATGTATAGACAGTTCAGTGTGCCCTTACATTTTGTCTAGAGGCGACTCCTCTAAAGATCCGAAATCCACGGCTTTCAGCTTTATCAAATCTAAAACTTCTCCAGATGTCAAAACTGAATCAACTTCCGAAAGTCGAACTTCATCCAGTTGTGCGTCATTAGGAGAGTCCAACTGGAAAACAAAGTCATCCCGAACGGCCTCCAGCTTCTTATCGTAACAGGGCATGACACTTACATGATAGACTTCATCCACCCTGTGACAGAAGATAAGCACAATCGCAGGAGTTAGTTTGAAAATTTTACAGGACATGAGAAAAGCTTTAGCTTTGACAGGACTGTCATGTGAAATCCTCATGTTCTCTTCTCGCCATGAAAATGGATTGAACATGCTGACCAACTAGCCGACTAAGTCCATAATTGACCAAGTAAAAGGACCAACCAGTCTACATGGCTTGACCATAATCCTATCTACTTGAATTAGGACCGGCACCATAAAAGATAAACTGGTCTACCTGACTATCAAAATAAATGATTCTTGCAACAACCTTGTAATGTATGTTTTGTACAAAACAAACCATGTTTTTTTATTTTGTTGGGATTGGGGGATAGGGTGGGGGGCGGGGTGCAACGAAAGCTTGACCAGGCTAACATGCATTCCCTGTAGGACCAAACTAAAGTTGCTTGCCTTGAAAAACTGTTCAAACTAACTTTTAAAAAATCGAAAAGGACAACATAGGGAAAAAGAAAAACTATAGCCGACTGTCTACCTGAGGCCCATTATCTGGCATACATGATGCTTAAGAGCAGCTCCCATAGTTTGCTGAGGGCTTTTCACGGTTGAGATGTAAGGCAAAATATAGGATCCTAGTGTTTTTTCAGCATAGCAAATCCAACCTGCGCAGATAGAGAGAGACATTACATCAATGGAAAGAGTCCAACAGTCTGGTTAGAGCAGTTTTCCATTCCTTTAGAATTCCCCGAACCATCACTCCTCTCCATTCGCTCTCAGTTTTTTGAGGGCACGCAGATAGACTACTGGCCTGCTCTAATGTTCCTAAACACATTATTTCACAGAATCAATCGGAACACATACCCGGGCATGCTGAAGCAAGCATGGGCAGAGAATTATCTCCCTTCGATTTTTTTTGTTTGTACCGCATCACAAACTCATTACAAGACTCGATGAGGGTTATATCTCTACTGCAACTTGTATCAAACAGAGCCTTTACTCCAATAGACTTAAAAAAAGTCACGAGTTTCCTTAAAACCTGAAAAGGAGGGGGAAGAAACTCAGAGTACGAATGGAAGAATCTCACACATCAGTATAACTAGGTACTATAGATTTATGAGCAATGACGATTCATGATGATCTTTTCAAAGGGGAAATACAGCACCCCGAAATATCTTGAAGCTGGAACAGAGTGATACACAGATAAACAGACAAACAGACAAAGAAAAGAGTAAACCATTTCCCTGCTTCATGGTCAAAGTGGAGACCCCATTCATCTAAAACCCAGTAAAAAGCATTTCTATTGGATCATGAAATAGAAACGTACTTATGTATATCGTAGAATCACCTGAAGAGGAGATAAGCCAAAATGAGCTGCAAGAGAAGCTCTTGATTGCGGAGAGACAGAGATTACGACAGCCTTCCCCTTATCAATGTTAGAGAGAAACTCATCCAAGCTTTGCTTCTCGAGCATAACAGTCTCTGCTGATGTAATGCACCCACTGCACGGTCGCCAGCAGATAATACACAATGAGAATTTATGGAATCAATACGAGACTGACGAGAATTCTATTTGCTTTCTTTTCAGACAACAACAACCACCGAATTCTTCACAAAAGGCAGCAACTAACATCATGTCCAAGAACCTTACCAAAAAACATCATGTCCAAGAACAAAGCTGAAAGATTAAAAAGAGAAAATTCACCTGCATGCCAAGCAGTCCTTGAGCGAAATCTTGACCGGCTCTGTCTTCACTGGTCTTCTGGCAATTGATACCTTCACCAACAACAAGTAGGAACAAAATCAATCACATTCATTAGTCGGGAACAGGGGAAGGAGAATCAAGGATCATAGCCTGCAAACCCGCAATCAGCAAACCTCAAAATTCAGCTCCCCAACACAAACCAAACCAACGCATCCCGATCCAAAACACAAAACGAACAGATCAAGTATCGCCAGTGTTTCCAAACTATTCCCCCCCACAACACAGCCGCTTAGCTAAACGAGTTCCGAATCGAGTCAACGACCGGCAGCAGCACAAACCGGAGTGAAAGAGAAAACCTCGGCGGAATCCTCACCTCCGGCTTGTCGCTCTTGGCCGACGTAGCCGCCTTGAGGCCCTTGACGGAGACGATGCAAGCTTGGGACGGCGCAATGAAGTCGTTGAGGTCTCCAATCCGGAGAGTGGCCGAGAACTTCTCCGACATCCTCTTCCCCCCCGGAACCGCAAGATGTCCGCGCGACCCCCCGCGACTCCGTGGAGAATATCGGGAACCACCGGAACGCGAGCTCTCCTCCTCCGGCGAATGATGCCGCGAGGGGAGCGGCGAGGGATTAGGGTTTCTGGAGGCCGAGCGGCGGCAGCGGCGGCGGCGGCGGGGGGACTACGGAGACGAGGAGGTGCGAGTGGCGGTGGCGCTAATCGGGAAGGAGACGAAGATCGACCGCGCAGGTGGCGAAATCGTGCGAGATTGCGGCATTTGAGAATTTCGTTTAGTTTTTTTATTTTATTTGATTTTATCATTTCGTTGTTTTTTTTTTTTTGTGAATTTATTAGCGGCTGGTATTTATCAGGGTAAGCAACATGGACCCTCCATACAGGAACCAGACCATACTGGACTGGACCTACCAATTTGGTCCGATTTTCGAGAATATTGGTCGGATTTCCAGTTCCTAAAAGTAAGATCGATTTTCGAGTGATCCGGTTCCCTAGTTCTAGGGTGAAAACCGGACTGAACCGGATTAACAAATATATATATTTCTAATTTTTTCATATATATATATATTTATTTACCTTTTAAAAATTTTGAAAAAAATAGAAAACCTAATCTAATTTCTCCAATTCCCTCTTGCTTTTACTAATAAGTGATTGTTCCCATTGGAACTGGTCCGGTCCCCGGTCCTAAAAACTGGAAACCGGTCCTCCCTTTCGTGTTCTCGATCCGATTCTCGATTCTTGGGTTGGACCAGATCGGACCCAAAATCTCTCACTCCTAGTATTTATCAATTTTTTAGATGCTCCTATTTTAATTTTATTTAATAATTAATGGTGGGGAAAAAAATAATGAATGGGAAAATTTAATTAAAAGGTTTCCTCAAATACGTGAATGTTTTGATATAGACGGGTCAAAGAGGTTCACGTGCTGGCCACGTGCCGGCCACGCGCCACCAGTCGCTCCGCGGGTTTCGCGCCCTACTCCCTTGTCCCGTAGCGGGTAGTGGGCCCCCGGAAAATTGGGCCGGTCCAGGCCCGTAGTTCCGATTGGGCCCGCGCTGGCCCAAATCAAGGGGCCCACACACTTTTTTACGAAATGGATTTGAGCTTAATAACCAAGAGGGGAGAGGGGATAGGTTGTTATAGGATTTTTTTTAGAATTTTCTTCGTGCAAAATAACGTGTAGAGGATGAAACAGTGTTTGCAACGAAAGATGCAATGTAAAGCGAATATATATATATATATATATATATATATATATATATAAGTTACACTCAATCGATCTCTATGACTCTCTCTCGGCCTTATTTGATCTTGCGCTCGCTTACTTTGTATTTTCACTGCAGTTTAAGTATTGAGTTTTTTTAAATGCAGTTAAATATGAAATCGTTTCGGATATATGTCGCTAGATTTGTATTACGTGGAAATTGATCAATTTAGGCCATACCATTTTCGCCCCGACCCGTCTGTTTAATAAGTTTACTCACAGGAATTCGTGCATTAATAGATAGAAATCGCCAATACCCATCTTCACTCTTCAATAGTATCCATAACTTTTTTCTCCAATTTTCATGATTGTAATTCAGGGTGGTTATATATATTGTAATACACCCGGAATAACAGTATCGCCTTTGAATCCGACGAATGTTCGACAGCCTAAATGGAACGAGTTTAAGATACCATTTACAAAACTAACGTTCGAGGAAATCGATTTACGGGTCTCTCCAAGCAAATTCTTCCGATGATTCGATGCGATCCGAAACGGATCCGTAGACTAATTCGGATCGTTCGGTTTGAATGAACCGTCGTCTCATTCCTCCTATGCATCGTATTCGTCGAATCCGAGTGATCAATCTCAAAGATTAGAGCAAATAGCAAACGTTTGTCATCTCCAGATCAAACTAAGAGACCCCGCATCAGCTTATGATCTCCCTAGCACATACACGACACATTCACTCAGCCACAAAGACAGTCTAAATCTTCATCAACATTGCCCACCACCACCAGGTTTCATTTATCAAATGGTAACGACTGAGTACGTGAGGCATCACTAGAAAAAAGGCCAAAAGAAAGAAGAACGCTTTCACTACCCTGAATTGTTCTTTACCCTTTGTTGCTGCTTCCATTGTACAGACGGAAAAGGCTGAAGGCCGAGATCACGGACAGCGCCACCATGCTGATGCTCACGAGCAGCGCGCTCACGATGCCCTCCCCGACCTGGTTGCAGAACTTCTCGTACATCCCGCATAGCTTCATCCACTGCAGCTCCGGTTGTCCCAGCTTGGCGAACACGGCTGATTGAGCTGCCGCTGCCACTGCGGCCAAGGTCACATAAGCCATGACCTGCACAGTAGCCACGGCAAAGTCTGATGATTCCTGTAGCTCTGTTAGTATGGACATGCTGATACTAATGGATTACATCGTTCAAGAATGGGAGATTTGACAAAAACTATAGCACAAATGAGCACCCACATTCACATAGGCCCGCCTTAACTCGCCCGGGCCAGGAAATCGATGGGAAGGCCTGCGCAAGGACGTTTAGGCTCGGTATACAACCCGACCCACCCAAAGTCCGTCCATTGATCAGGTCTAGGGAGAACCGTATGCATCAGCCTTCTGTCCATCACAACGGATACAATTTGACTCGTCCAAAACCAAATTGGTGGTGGGTCTAGCCGAAAATTGAACTGGACGACCGTACACACATTATAGTCTAGGCCACACACACATTTTCCCATCACATCTTTCTGGTTCAGCCTACCTAACCACACCACACCTCAATGTGTCAGATTCTGAGATTGCTTTTGGGGATCGTCAACCAGACGGCAAACATGCAAACCGAAGCCTCTTAAATGAATCATTAAACTCGCTCGCTTGATGCTCAAGCCTCACCAACCGATCCCATCCACATTCAATGACAGAAACAGAGAAGCAACACCAAGATTTTAAGACATATAGTACTATAATTTCAACGCTACGGAAAGAAATTCCACTTTTAAATAAAGGTCTAACTGGTTTTTATCCCGGGTTGGTATACCTGATCACCAGAGAAGATGGCCCAAGCTAAGGGCTTGCTGAAGAGCACACTCCCTCTGACCATGCTCACAACACACCTCAGGGCTTGGATCATCGAGTATGAAGCAGCCATCCCGTTTGCTATCACCAAGAAACTGTTCAAAAGAAAAAAAAAAAACCCAGAAAATGGGCAAGAACAAGATCACGTTTTTTCTCCGAAAATGAAGATCAAGACTTTGGTTCATCAAAAGGAGCAAGAACAAGAATGAACCCAAGAAAGAAACAGAAGATGATGATGATGATGGGTCATGGGGTCTGGTCTTACACGAGAGCCTTCATGTCAGTGAACTTGGCCTTCTTCTGGATGGTGAAGATCTCCCTGACCTGAGTGTCAGTGCCCACAAGAACAGCTGCGAGCACGCCCAAGCCACAGATCACAAACCTCAGAACCAGCTCAACAAGCCTCACCCTCCGATCGATCACCTTTAGGCTCGTCCCGTGGTACACCGGGACATTCCCAGGGCTCACCCCAACACCCAGAGAGCTCATTCCTGCGTGTTTCCGGCCTCCGAAAAGTTGAAGCACAAGAAGAACAAAGATAGCCAAGCTCTCTTAAAAACCCACCTCAGTCGCTCACCGCGAAGTGTACGGACAGTGACCCGCCACTCCAAAAGCGGGAGCTACTTCTAGACGGCACACGGAAGCACGCACAAGCCCCACCAACTCACGAAAACGTTTGGCAATAAATCTCCCTCTGCAAAGCTGTTCTGCTTTTTGGGAATCCAAAAGTGCTTGGTGGAGGGAGAGACCGGGAGACGCCTGCCACGGGACCACGTCGTGGAAAAGGGTTTCTGCAGTAGCATGACTTGCGCTCTGAGAGGGGCATTAACTGAGGGAAACCCGGTTATGAATCCATCGTTATCGTGAGTTCGTGACACATCGCATTTGAGCGCATCTAATCGTGATTTTCATAGGAGACATAATTACATATAAAAATAAATAGCACAAACGATTTCTGAGCTTTGATATAATGTATAATGCAATTCATAAATTTTTAATTTATTTAATGTCATGTTTAAATTTTTAGTACATGTTCAATTTAGAGGCTATATTAAATATTTTCATATAGTTCAAGAATTATATTAAACATATACAAAAAATTCAAAGACCATATTGAATAAATTATAAGTTTAGGGACCACATTACATATTATATTAAAGTTCATGAGCTACATTGAACAAACTAAAAATTCATGAATCACATTACATATCGAGCCAAAAATCAAGAATTGATTGTGTCGTTATCCTTGCATTTTAAGGAGCGACATGAAAGTGGAGGAGGGCTTGAGCTGAAGCCTGAGTGGGTGAAAGTGGCGACCCTTTCTCTTTTTCTAGGAAGAGGCAAACAGTAGTAAATGGTTTGGCGTCCCGAGAACGAGAGCGTGATAAGAGGTAAGGGATGCCTTGAATTCACATTTAATGGAGCATTCCATGCTGATGCCTCCTTTCCTATCTTTTGCTAGAAATTTTATATTTTGCGTCCACGTTATGGAGAAACAACCATTATTTGATGAGAAGATCGCGTGTTGCAGTCAATAAGCAACTTGGTTTTTCGCATTAAGACGTTAATGGGTATTGTCTTGCGACCCGTGATATAATTGTTATGTAAGATAGTTTGCTTTTGGCTCGAAGAAAAACCAAAGCAAACGCATCATTCTGAAAATTCATATCGGGAGGAAACATTGATAAGACTTTGTTCTTGTTAAAATTATGTATCAAATTTGAGCCTGTTAAATAAACTCGATCCAAATTGAAGTACAAATTAGCTCGGCATATTAAAGTTCATAATCGGATTTTACATAACAGGGTTAATTGCATTCGTGTTGAAGTCGCGATCAAGAACAAAATTATTTCCTCTGTTGGAGTTGGCGAGGAATAAAAGGAAAAGAAAAGGGAAAGTCTCAAATTTGGACTTTGTTTCCTATGTTAGTCTTGGACTTACCTAAGAGTGTTCAAATGTCTCAAGTGGATTGTAATTTTCATCATATTGCTTAATTTATTATGGAAGTTTTTAATGCTTTTCCAACATACGTGTGTCACCTCAACTGAATCACGTAAATTTGATGTCCGATATATTTTCTTGTTCGGTGTATTTGTTCAATCGCTTAGTTTCGCAACAACCGACGTCATCATTTCACTTATATTAGCAATAACCTGTAATCAACATACACGAGAGGGGTTTCGCTATACTGAAAATTGGCAAAGTCCACTACCCAACACAATCAAGAGTGCGCTTGAAAGTGGAGATCAAAGCGCTTTCACCAACTCATTATCTCACAAAACCCATGATTATAGTGACCAAATTGTTTTTCATTTTGTGGGTTTTTTTGGTGGTGGACCAGGAGGGAGTTGGTATGGTTCACGGCCGTGCACCCACGTTAGCCAAAGATCGATCCCACGATCCAACTTGGTCTGAAATCTGAAGCCACGGTCGTGTTGTTGTGTCCGAAGGCATGGAGCTCTCGCACCATACCCGCCTCCACGTGTAGACGGGTCCATGGCAATTCATGCCAGTCGCGTTCTCGGCATCGATGCGCATTGAATTCCAAGCCCAAAAGAGGGCGAGAAAGTGAATAGAGATCCTATGTAATGATGGGACAGAACCGGGTCCGTCTGTACGTCTGTGTAAATCCTAGAATCAGGAACGAGGTTGGGAAGCGTGTCGTGTGTTGGGACTGAGGTGGGGATGACGATGACGAGGGCCGAGTGATCGATTTCTTTTTGGGGGTGGGAGGGGGATCGATTGAATGCAACGGAGATAGTTTTTCACGCGAAGAGGCATGGTCAGTCATTATTGTCGAGCAGTTTCTCTTCTAATTTACTCCACACAATGCACATGTGAGCACTGCGCCAGCATTGCGTCCATCGCCATTTGGGATTTCCATGCATGACTTATGGGTCAAGTCTAGCTTCCATCTCTAGCTTGACTTCAATTCGAGTGCCAAGAAAGTTCCTCACTTATTACACTTATGCTATTCAGTCCTAGACCTTTTAATTCGATAGTTTTTTTTTAATAAGTTGAGGTCTTAAAATTAAATAAAAAAATCCAACCCTAAACATCGAATGCCAAAAAAAAAGATATAAGCCAATGTTAAAATCAAAAGTCTTAGAGTACATTTCAGTAGATCTATCAAAATTGATCATAGATCCAATTCTTACCTTAATGGACTATTTGTTATATAAGTTAGTTATAAGTAAATGAGTCACAATGACTTTAGAATGATAAAGTTTAAAGTAATATGGGTATTAAATGGGTTCACAACTTATTTAGATCCAACTCACATTTATAACTCTCTTTTGCCCTCACTC
Organism: Syzygium jambos; assembly: GCA_031216235.1. Classification (NCBI taxonomy): domain Eukaryota; kingdom Viridiplantae; phylum Streptophyta; class Magnoliopsida; order Myrtales; family Myrtaceae; genus Syzygium; species Syzygium jambos. Next base: position 1,990,344 of record CM062223.1, read on the forward strand.
AATCCGTTGTTTGCTCATTCCGCGCTCTTACCTCAATTTTTATGTGTGAATTTTCCTAGATTTGGTTAAATACAAAAGTGCTTTAGAAATATGCGTCGTGTCAGGTATATCTTGAGTATGGAACGAGTCGGGTATGGGAGACTAGATTTGTATTGTATGAAAATGGGTCAAAACGACCCAAATTTGGATCAGACCATTTTCAACTCGACTCACCTATTTGACGGGTTACACTTCAATTTTCTGGGAAATTAGTGTTTGCTAACCGTTAATGAGAAGCTGTCTTAGACAACACACTGAATTAGAAACAAAACAAATCGTGTATAGAAACCCATCTCATACCAACGTTTTACCAAGGCTGGTCCGTCTAGCCAAAAAGATTTTCCTTGAACACGAATAAGAGAAAAAAAAAACGAAAAAAGTGCAGAAAACACAAGCGTATAACTATAAGTGCTTCTTTACGACCAAAAAAAAAAAAAAACTACAAGTGCTTCAAGTCGCCTCCTCCACTCTGGAATTCTTGTGACCGAAGTTCTTCTGGACGCTCATTCAAGGAAGATATGGAAATTTGCAAGATCCATGACCTGTCACCAGAAATAGAAATAAAATTCAGGATCTGTATCATTGCGATATTCTCAATGATAATCCAAAAATAAGCACTGCACTTACTGGGGTCAAGATCAGTGATCATGGCAGCAGAATTGAAGTAGCAGGTGGCCCCTTTGTGCTTGAACTTTTGGTAGTAGCTATTGAAAGCGAAGGAAGCATGGTCTTTGACTGTGTTGGGCAGGAAACATGGCTGGTGGCGCTGGATTCCTCTGCAATCCGCTCCTCCCTTCCCGCACGCCCAGTCCAGCGCCACTTGAAGCTCCTCGCTTGAGGCTTGCTCATCAGCTATGCACCACTCCACGAACTCTTCCCCATCTGGACTACAGCGACTAAACTGGTGATGATTCGTGTTTCGTAACCGTACCCGTCGAAAATGAGTTGAATTGTGTCGGACTCGTGCGTCTAGAGAATAGTTAACTAGCGTCGTGTCGTGTCGGTGTTTAAATTCCTTTAAGTAAAGTTGTTACCTGCTCGAGTCCTGGTCTGAACAGATTTTTTGGGAGCCGAGCCGAGAAGGAGAAGAGCGAGCACAAATCCGAGCACCGGCATTTTGTGTCCGAGCGTCTCTAGCTGCCTTCACCACAGAACTGGGCATACATTCGCGTCTCAGCAATATGAGACACAGAAAAGGGAAAGAAGAGATATCCTCGACCTTTACAAAAAGCTAGAACTGTTCATGCAAGTATTCATTCCTTAGTCATCACGACAAGAATTCGAAGGCTTCTTTTGTATTTTGTCCCACATTTTGACCTTGTTGTTGCTTGAGACAATCTCCAAATTAATCCATCACTCAATCTATAAGGAATAAAGAGCTTTGCAATAAACTGCAGACTTATATGTATCGGCTTCCATGAGAGAAGTTCGAATCAACATACATGACAACTGGACAGATCGTTGGATGACTTCACAATTCCGAAAATTGAGGAACACCAAGCTATCAAAGTAAGAATAAATAGCCCAGAATCAACCATTCAAGGTAAGAGACATTGGATATGCATTAGTCATTACTTTGTCAATTTTCTTTCTCTAAAGCTCGAACTGACTTGAATATCGAACGTCCCAAGAATTCACCTCCTAGGGAGTTTCTTTCTTGTGGTGTGCAGAGTCACGAGTTGGTCAAACAAGGAATTCGCATGAGGAAGGTTGAGTTGTGGCCCCATCCAAAGTCGACTGTTATAGAACATATGTTTAGAAAAAACAAAAAGATGTTGTTCCTTTAATTATATGTTACCGAGAAGCTGAAGAAATTCAATTAGATTTTTAGTAATTGAGTTCAATCAAAATGAGCTTGAACATGAAGAATCACTTATCAAGTCAGAACTCGACGTTGAGTTAAGAAATTATGTTAGTTGGTCGAGTTCATTGTCTGATTTCAACCATCGTTCTTGTCATTTTAACAGTAACTTGATTAAAAGCATCATAGTTAAGGAAGTAACAGGACTTGCATCTTGAGTTTATAGACAATTTAACGACTTTTGCTTTTGACAAAAAAAAAAAACGACTTTTGACTGCCATCTGTAGATGATTTGAACTGGACAAGACAACTGGATTTTGACCACAACAACAAATTCATTGGGTTCATTTATCGTAGAGGCCTAAGCTTTGGTCCACATAAGGCCACAAAGTCTGGCCCAAAATTCTTGTGTGCAACAAGGGTTCATCAAGTCATTAGTCTCTCGTGTAAACTTATTGACTTTGTTTAGTTTGGTGTGATGTTCAAAACTACTTCGCTTATGACATTTTCAGTAATGATCATGTCCAACAAGGGTGGGGAGTGATCCTCGATGCTAAAAGACCGGATGAGGAGGCTCCCAACAAGTTTCTACAATGGCAAAAGGGGCGGCAACTAACTATTGCGTAATGGATAGGGAGATTGCGTTTTTGGATTATATATGGAAAAGTGGAATTAACTCATAAGAGGCACATTTTGACGTAATGACAAGGTTTAGCATTTCAACTCTAATATCAAGCGTACTCACGTGAAACCACTAACGGATGGATGACCTCCTAGGAAAATGCCTACCCGTATCCTAAAGGACAAAACATGAGATTTAACGAGGAACGGGTCAAAACGAACAATACATTTAAGTGAGTTAATCTATGACTGTCACATTTTCCATCTAGCATAAACCGGTTGTTATAATCACTTTGGAGGTGTTTAAATTAGCACTTCATGATGACATAAAATGAAAAACAAGCCAAAAAGAGAAGGGTGTTTTGTACTCGAGCTTTTTATCTTTCACGGGCCGATTGCTGTCAAGTTTTATTAACCATAAGAGTGAAAAAACACAGACCACAATAATTGCATCTTGGACTTGGACAAATGACTTTAAAAGTACTGCAAGTACAAGTTATATAATATGCACTTAGCACCCCAGACAGCTACCTTAACGTACTAAGGAATTTTGTTGATTGAATTATTGAGTGAACTGATTTGAAACAATATATTTTGGGTTTGTCTGCTGGCCCATCTTCAGAGACCGCGAGTGTCAATCCAAAAGGGACATGTTGGATCACCTGTAAAAGTAGTGTATCTCATTCACGCCATTGTTTTATAGGCGACATGTCATGATAATCTCCTGAAAACAAGCGAGTCAATGTATACCTACTTTTAAATTCAGAGGATTCATGTCTTGTCTGTAAGAAAAATGGTCTTACTATGAAACTATGCATGCTTCATGGATATGATCATTCATTTAAAAACAAACTATACTCAGATTCCAAACTTGCCCCCTTAACTTTGGTTGGTGGGCCTTTTTTCCCCCTCTTGTTCATCTTTCGATGAATTGCATTGGATCTTGACATTGAAGTTTACAACTAGTCACCGAGAATTTAAAGAAAATAGGATCTGGTTCATAAGTTGAAGTTGATTATGCAAGCTTGTTGATCATTGTTATTAAAAAAAAAAGGTGGTTAGGAGTTTCGGGGTTGTGAATGTAAAACCACTCACTTTTACATGATTTCCAAATCGCTCAAATGTTGAAACGCCGTCTTTTATCTTCCACACGTACGATATATAGTAGTATCACAAGCCTCCTCCAAACAAGTATTGCTTTTTCATGCAATATCGAGAATCTTGAAATGACTCGATACGAGAAGATTCATGTTCATATGATGATCTAACACACAAAGAGTTCATACTATTACTACAAAAAAAACATATTTTCCTACTTAAGGTTTGGAATTCTTCCATGCGATGCACCACGCATTAACCCAGGCAAAACTCAACTCCGCTCATACTGAGTAGGTACAAATAATAAGCTCATCCGATAAAGCATATAGCCTAGAAGAAAGTTTATAACGTGCTCTTATTTTACAGATGAAGAGACGTGTCGACATCGTCAAAGTGATCATAATCCCTATACTTTGTCGACGAAACGCGCAAAGAGGTGGACTCCACAGGCCACAGACTTGCGACGAGCGCCGGCGCTTCAACACACCGAATATGCGAGCAATTGCTTTGCGGGCTCGGCCAAAGGGAAAGAGAGAGTTGAGGAGGGGATGAACAAGTGGGATAAATATTATTCACCATCACTTCGGGATGATGGAGGAAAAACCCTAATGGCTCACAATGTGATGGTGGTGGTGATGCTGTGGGGCTCAAAACCTTGTTATTAGGTTCTGTGAGCAACTTCAAGATCTGTCTCTCCTCTCTCATCTCCTTCACCTTTTGCAATTGCCTGAATCTCTCTTGCAGAAGAGCAATGGAGGATTGGATCACGATGGGGCTCTCTCCAACACCCATTTTTTGCTTGAAAACTGGGGTTGATGGATGGTTGCCTATATGAGTTGGGCTCTTGAGGGTTCTTGGATTGAATGGATTCACGTAACGTGTGTAGTTCTAATGCATACAACATATATATATAAAGCATGTGGGCAATGGAAATAACTTTATGTTGTTTTGAACTATTCTATGAATATTTAGTACTCCAAGAAAATTCTTTTAGTGATTCTTTTTTAAAAAGAGGGAAATGAGAATCGGCTGCAAGGTGGGAAGGTCCAAACAGAAAAGGTCAAGTGGTCAATCTAATGAGGGGGGCTTCTTTAGTGTGGAACTGTATGTGGATGGAGTGGCAAAAGTGGGAGGCTAAAGAGGAAGACGGTGAAGAGAAGAGTCCAAAGGAATTGAAAGAGACTAGCACATGGAAGGGCGTGTTTGGAAGAACAAAAGGTTGGGTGATGCTCTGTCCTCTTGTCCCCCACAAATGCCACTTTCTCACATAAGCTTTGGAGATGGAGCCATCCTTCTTTCCTTTTCTCGGTGGGGTTTGGTTTTGATATGATAGACTTTCAAAAGTGTTCAAACGCGGTGTTTTCAATATTGTACTTAAAATCAAATCATATCGCTGGACGTAGTTAAATTGAGTTGAATCAGCCAAAATAGATTGGACGGGAAAATATTGGCCGAATGAACTGTTTAAGAAACTCAACAAATACTCTAGCTAAATTGGTCAGTCCGATATGAATTCCAAAAAGTCTATTAGTTGTTGATCTCACAACAAAATATTTTAAGTGCTTTTGGAACTCAATCACCAATGAATATTCTTGGTAATTTTTTTATCAAAATCATTATATATGGAAATACCCTTAAAAAGCTCTCTCTCTCTCTCTCTCTTCTAGGTTTAAGATTTTTCTTTCCATGTTGGAGAAAAGAGGAAGTAGGAGAGAAGTGGTGGTGGTGGGAGCGTGAAGGGGTTGAAAGGGACAATGGTTTCTTAGAAGAGAGAGAGGGAGAGAATAATCTTAGGGAGTGTTGCTTTTTGTGGAGGAGAGTGCCTTTGATTGAACAATAATGCAATGACAAAAGAAAAGGTACCAACATTCTTTCTCTTCTTCTCTCGCACCAATTTCTTTTTGTCTTGGAGTCCTTGGATTGGAATGGCATGCACAAAGCGAAAGCTGCAAATGCTTAATGGATGCTTCTTTTGTGCAGCACAAGCGCCCCTCTCTCCCTCTCTCTCTCCTCTCAAACTTACTATAATCAAGAAAGGCTTTCGAAAACTTCGAGGCTTTTGAGAGAGAGAGAGCTGTGAGTTGTGAGGAGTAAGAGACAAGGCGTGCATTTGATTTGTATTATGTCCATATCTGCTTTCTACAGTGAAAATGGCTCCCATTCTAAAGGGATAAACTAGGATATTATAGTTAATGCGAGCCCTAATCCTACCAGGTGGAAACGGATGATAAGAAAGGTTAGAACAGATTATACTTTAACAAGGTGAATGGTCTCGGATTAATTAGTTTAAAAGATGGTTATGGGACATTGTAATGCTCTCAAACTGTTAAGTTGCCAGCGTGTGGGTGTTGAGTAGTCTTCCCTGTGCCCCAATCTCATATGCAAGATGGGATTGTTGACGAATCATCATAACTATAACACACACATTATGACTAGGAAGATATAATTCGATATTGTTTGCTGAACTTCAGTAGAGATTGTTCTTTGTGCATATATGTACGTGCTTTTGGATGCATGGTGTTGATTTACGGAGAAGAGTTCCAAGCGTGCTTTATATGACAAGACATGCACTTTATCATATTTATCCTAAGGCGATTTTGCATGATTTAGAGACTTGATCATATGGATTATAAGCCGAAGAAATTGTGCTGGGTCTTGTTAATCAAATTTGACAGAGAATAGAAGGAGAGGCTCGAAGGAGTTTTGAGAAAAGAGACGACACTCGACAATCAATACAGGCCTCTAGTCATGAACTCATTACTATTCTTTTCTTTTCTTTTTCCTTAAGTAAGTACGCCAAAAATTCTAAAACATGTCATGATCATGTAATCGAGTTCTAAAACTATTAAACAGTGCAATCAAATCTTAAAACTTGTCAAATTAGTGCAATTATGTCCCTCTATAAACTTCATCCTATTTGACTAACAAAAAATGTAGGCGTGGCCTTTTTTTATTAGGTTAATACCACGAAAAACTCTAAACTGGTACACGTGTGATAATTTTACTCAGAATTAATTTTTTGACCATCAAAAGCACTAAACCGGTACACCTATGATAAATTTATCCTGAACTATTTTTTTTATCACCAAAAGCCTCAAACTGGTACACTTGTAACAAATTTACCTTGAACTAATTTTTTAACTACCAAAAACTCCAAACCGATACATCTATAATAAATTTACCCCAAACTAATTTTTTGACTATCAAAAATCATAAACTAGTATACTTGTGATAAATTTACCCTTTGTTAATTTGGATTAATATCATGAAAAATCACAAATTGGTAAACTTTTGATAAACAGAAAGGTAAAACCCCAAACTGGTATACCAGTCAACTACCGCGTGCCATCAAACTTAGCAATTTAATAGTAAAATTTAATGGAAACTAATGGAGGGTAAATTTATCATAAATGTACTAGTTTTGGGATTTTTGGTAGTTAAAAAATTAGTTCAGGGTAAAATTATCACAGATGTATCAGTTTGGAGTTTTTAGTGGTCAAAAAATTAGTTCGGGATAAAATTATCACAGGTGTACCAATTTGGGGTAAATTTGTCACAAGTGTACCGGTTTGGAGTTTCTCGTGGTATTAACCGTTTTTTATTTAAAGTGTAAACCAAGTCTCAAAACTCTTTTTGTCAAACCTTGATTAGTTTTCAACTAAGTGAGATGAAAATGTAAAAAATGCTAAATTGTACTAGACATCGGCGTTTTGGCTCAAGGTGAGGATGCCATAGCTTCGTTGGCTCGCCACCGTTGCGTGACTCAGGCGAGGGTCACCGGCAAAGCAGGGGAGCGCCACTACCCCCTTCAACAACCCGATGCTGTAGTCTATTTTTAAAAATTTTTAGCTTTTATCTTTTTTTGAAATTCTGTAGATTGAAGAACAAAACATGAATTGAAGTTCAATATGATTTGAAAGATTGAAAATAAGAGTATTTCAACACCTTTGCGAGGATGTGAGGTATTTATAGAATGACATTCGAATGGCCCTTGGCCGAAGGGTATTGGGTTTTAATATATTTATCAGAGTAATTTTTTAGTAAAAATTGATATTAAATGATAATTGATTATGATCCTCGGCCCAGTAGTCATTCCGGCCTATTTGCCATGTCTAGATGCCTTAATTTCTGATCATGACGCCATTTAAGTTACTAATAGCATTCCAATTCTTAAATGTGGGATTGTTGAGTTACCTATTTGCCATTTGTATGATAATGCTTGACAATAAGAATTGTTGAGCACTAAAATATTTTGCATAACTTTATATTTGGCTCAAAATTTTCGTTGTTTACAAATGCATTTAAGGAATTACGTTTTAAATAAGCCATGTTAGTGATGAGCATAATCTAAACTACTTTCTAGTTATCCTATTTCAATCTTAAACTGAAAAAGAGAGAGAAAAAAAATCTTTAATTTTCTCTTTATACGTTTCCTAGTATTTGAACTAAATATAAATAGCATATCGAAATTGGGAGATGATAGAGTGTAAATGAAAATGCCTTCTCTAATTTATCCATTTATTTAAGTTCATAAGAGATGAAATAATCATATGATTTCTCTATATTTATTTATAAAAGTTTAAATCCAATAGAAACTAGCTAATGACAGACCATTAATTTAAAAGCTTATTGGTCAATAATGTGCGCCACGTGGCAAAACTATGCCACATGTCACACCACGTGACACTTCACTTTACCTCTGTATTTGCCATGTGGCAAGTATGAAAGTGATCATTCTTTCAACAGACCTTTTCAAAGAACGGACCCTCCCTACCAATGTTGCCGTCTTCGCATAAGAGTTTACAGTTTCAGTGTAAATTTTCTTGCGATAATTTAAGGCACGGGTATGGAGATCCAGCTATTAATAGTTTCAGTGTAAACTTCTTGTTCCCAGGAAGAAGTCCGCCAATGCCTCAACCAATTATGACAACCATACGGGTTAAGTTTAAGAGTAATTTGATCGATTTTTAATAATTATCGCCGAGACTCGAATGGCTACCCTACAATTCTTGAGCTAGAAATCATCGAACGACCCAACTAGCTGCCCAACCATCGACTTCTAACTATTTTTCATCACTTTTGCCACACATAGTTCCATCTCTCTCTCTCTCTCTCTCTCTCTCTCTCTCTCTCTCTCTCTCTCTCTCTCTCTCTCTCTCTCTCTCTCTCTCTCTCTCTCTCTCTCTCTCTCTCTCTCTCTCTCTCTCTCTCTCTCTGTTTGCCCTCTCTTCTTGTGCCAACATCCCATTTCTCTGTCTCGCTCCTTTCTCGTGAAGAATTATTGGATACTTCACGTGAGTGCGCCTCATATGTTCTTGGACAATTGAATCTTCGAGAATTCATAATAAAATTGGACATGAGTTCCTTCAGATAATGGTGGTATAACGTTCATTTGGCATATGCAAAAATGGTAGCTTTTATTGTTCTGCGACCTAAACATTTAGTCACTTTTATCAGCCATTGAATGATGCTTCTTAAAAAAAATGATGCTTCTTACATCGTACTCTTTTGTGTCATCTCTCATCAAACATACATACATTGACATAATGATTTGGCATCACTGTAGCATCGAAATTCCCTTGCAATAATTGGGTGTTTGTAAAGAACTTTGGGAAATGAATTCCCATCCCTTCGATAATCATTAGATCAGAAAAAGAGTAAATCACAATCGTACAAATTTTAACGTTTTTTTGTGTGTTATCACATTTTGAATAGGAGATACGACGAAAAGTAGGTAATTTCGATCCATTACGACCTGAGGATCTATCCTGTAGTAAATTAAGAACCGCATATATCTTCCTTCTCATTTCCACATGAGCCCCAAATGTCTCTCTTTTTGTCAACAAACAACATGATTCCCACCATGCAACCACATGTGTTCATACATTAACTTCCACGTTAACAACATCCTCCCTCTTCTATCTGTGAAGTATTTTATGCATCAATTGCAATTGATACGGTGTGATCGACAAATTATATGACCCATATTATATGCATCCCAATCAACTTTTACTTATGAATTTTAATTCTCTAACATTGCACTGGCCAACTTTTCCACTTGTCATTACCATGTGATATGACAATTGCGAGATACCTTCTCTTTCTTTCTCATTTCACGTGCCACCTATGACGACGCTCTGCGATATTTGTACTTATTTGTCCTATTTGTTGATGCATAATTGCTAGAAATTATGTTGAGTAAGATTCCCACACACACAACATTTCCCTCTTTAGATTATTTACCAACTGAGCCACCCTTTGTTGTGCTCTCATAAATTTCAATTGGATAATCCTTTCTTATTCTTTTTTCTCGTGTTCGATATACTCCTTTATATATATATGTATATATATACATATATATATATATATATATGTATATATATACATATATATATAGATAAATTGATACAAACTAATCTTCGGACTATACGAAAATGTTCAATATTGTCCCTAAATCAAAAAGTGAGGGACCATATTGAACGAATTAAAAGTTCGAGGATCGTACTTCATATTGGGTTAAAGTTCGAGGACCACATTAAATAAATTAAAAGTTCAAAGACCACATAACACATCGGGCCAAAATTCATGGATCGTTTGTGTCATTATCCAATGCAAGATCAATTTACAATCTCTAATCACATACTAAATCAACCAGCCATGTAACATTCAACGTCCTACAAAAGCGCGGGAAAGAGTACAGCCTTGAAACATGGGACCGTTAAAAGCCGTTGATGATCGTTCCTCCCTCGCGCTCGTTCCAACTTCCCCCAAGTACGGCCTCGGACTCTGCAACTCCAAGCGCATCGACCCACACCGACACTGTCCCATGAAATTGTCTTCCCAAAACCGGCGCTCAAGAGCAAGGACCATGGAGCGAAAGGCCATGTCTCTCCTCCGCAATTCCAAGAACCTCGGCCACCTCCGACAAGCGCACGCCCTCGTCTTGAAAACCCGTCTCGATGCCGACAACTACGTCGTCGCCAAGCTCTTGCGGACGCTGCTCGTGCATTCCTCTGCGCCCGGCGATCTGTTGCCTTATGCTCGCTCCATTTTCGACTCGGTCTCGTCCCCCGATGCGTTCATTTTCAACACCATGATGCGCGCTAATTTGATTTCCCAGAGGCCCCACGAAACCTTGTCTCTGTTTCTCCGAATGCGCCGTCAAGACGGAGTCTTTTGCGACAGTTTTAGTCTTTCTCTGGTGGTTCAGGCGTGTGGTAGGTTGATGGATGGTGATAATGGTCGAACGGTGCATGCTCAAGGGATGAAAATTGGGTTCGAATCGGATTTGTTTGTTCAAACCGCTTTGATTGAGATGTACGCGAGACTGGGTTCTGTAGAGATTTCGAAGAGGATTTTAGATGATTTGAAGAAACCGGATTTGGTTTCATACAATGCGCTGTTGGCTGAGTATGTGAGGATCGGCGAAATTCAGTTGGCACGTGACTTGTTCGATAAAATGCTCGAGAGAGACTTGTTTTCGTGGAATACCATGATTCATGGGTACGCCGCGCTCGGTGATGTTGTGGAGGCCAGAAAGCTGTTCGACAATGCTAGGCAAAGAGATGTAGTTTCTTGGAGTTCCATGATTGGAGCTTATGCGAGGACTCGGCAGTCTAATGAGGCGTTGAAGCTGTTTCACGAGATGCAATTAGCAAATGTTGTGCCGGACAACGTCACGATGGTGATTGTATTGGCTGCCTGTGGGGACATAGGTGCACTAGGAATGGGCAAAATGATCCACGAGTACATACAGAGAACTAGGATTGAAGTAGATATGAAGCTTGGCACTTCACTTGTGGACATGTATGCGAAGTGCGGCGACATGGGCAGCTCATTGTGTGTATTTAATCGGATGGACAGAAGGGACGTCCTCACATGGAGTTCTGCCATTCTGGGGCTTGCTAACCATGGATCTGGTCAATCCGCTCTCGAGTTCTTCTCCAAAATGATAGCTGAAGGAATTAAACCCAATGATATTACCTTTGTTGGGGTTTTGAGTGCATGCAGCCACATGGGCCTTGTAGATGAGGGATGGACATACTTCACATGCATGAGTGATGTTTACGGCATTACTCCTAAAATTGAACATTATGGTTGCATGGTTGATATGTTCGCTCGTGCAGGGCGACTTCAAGAGGCTAGGCAGCTCATTAGAAGGATGCCACTCGCACCGGATGCTGCTGTTTGGAGGGCCCTTCTTGGAGGTTGCAGAGTCTACAAGGACACTGACCTAGCAGAAGAAGCCACAGTCAATCTTCTTGAATTGGAACCACATGCCGACGGGAATTATGTTCTCTTGTCAAACATGTATACCCAAGAAAAGAAGTGGGACAAAGTTATTCACGTGAGAAAAATGATGAGGAATGTAAATATTGAGAAGGTTCCTGGCAGCAGTTCCATTGAAGTGGACAATGCAGTTTATGATTCGTTGCCGGCGATAAGTCACACCCATGGACGGAGAAGATTTACCAAATGTTGAGTGAGATATTCAAAAAATTGAAGCTTGCTGGGTACAAACCGCTAACTTCTTTAGTTTCACAAGATCTTGATGAGAGACAGAAAGAGATTGCATTGGCTCATCATAGTGAGAAGCTGGCTATTGCTTTCGGACTTCTCAGTACAACTCCCAGAACTCCTCTTAGAATTGTTAAGAACTTACGAATATGTGATGATTGTCATTTGGTCATAAAACTTATCTCCAACATTTACAACAGGGAGATCATAGTTAGGGATCGTAACCGCTTCCATCATTTTCTTGAAGGTTCTTGCACTTGTCGGGAGTATTGGTGAGGAAGGAGGAGCACAAGGAAACTTTTTTGACATTCAAGATACCTTGATGATGGTTTGTCACATATCAAGAAGCCATAAATGAGCTTGTACATAGCTCAGTCTTATCTTTGATTTGAATCACTGACACAGCTCCGGTCGTCTTAGCCTCATGTGTCAGGAGTTGCATGCATTTGTACAGGAGCCAAAAGCCCCTTCCAATATTTAAAATGAACGTGTACGTGCTTTATTACGTCTCACTCTTGTTACTGAACGATCAGCAGGAAACTGAGCTCACTAAAGCTACTTCCGGAGTGAATGCAGTGTAGAAACGCAGATACCGTAAAATTTGCCTAGAAAGATAGCCAACTCATGTCAATTTCACAAGTACAACAGCCTTTTTCTTAGTGCTGAAGACTTCATTGAGCAAGAACTGAACTTTGACAAAAGAATTCACCTTCCCTACTGCCAGTACATTCCATTACCCAATACTAACGTCTTATTATTTGCAAAGATAGTACCAGTACCATAGGTAATCGGAGTTCTCCACGAATCAGCTAAATTAACACACCAAGGGCAAAACAGAGATTCAAAGAGTAGCGTAAGAATATACTGTCTGCTTCATTCCCGAGCAGACGTTTAGAAAGACTTTTTTTCCTTCCAGATTCAAGTTGGGGATTTTATGACAGTGTAGTGGAAGTTCTAAACATTGATCCCTTGATCCTATAGAAGTAGAATTTAAGCTAATCATCAAGCTAAACATGAACTACAACTAGTACAAAACTTTACAGATTTCACTCATCAAAACCTAAAAGTTTCACCACCACGCAGAAGAAGTTGCCATAGGTCGGCTCATCCAGTGGAGATAAAGAGCTCCATCCCTCTCTTCGATTCTATACTTCTCGTTATATTCCTTTAACAGATCTCTGATAGCATCAGTAACTGCAGGACTCAACGGGAACTGTTGAAATCCGGCCATCCTAAACCTTGACCTCCATTTCCCCAAAAGTTCATGCCTTTCGACCCTTTCCATGCCCTCACAAGCTATCATGTTGACTATGTCCCTGGCGACGCAATGCTGCTCCGCACTGATCCTTTGCTTGTCATCCCGTGGGCGCGCCACATCAATTGACTCGAACATAGCTGTATAATAGTCCAAAGTCTCTGTGAACCTATAAAAGAATGGTGACGTGTTGGTGTTAGACTCTTGCTCCACGAGGGTGACCACCTTTGGGGATAGACTCTTAACCAATCGTAGCAGCCGATCACGGTGGTTATGGATACTGACGCTTTCATCTGGCATATGATGCAAAACATAGGGAAAATTCACGACTATAGCTTCTCCAGGTCGCTCTCCGAGGTCCTTTCGTTCGACCTCACTTCCACACATGGCGGCACTGTGGAACTCAAATAGCACTCCACATGTCTCAGCAACCTTCGCTAGCCTCTGCCCGACAATGCTAAGCCCCCCTCCGCGCGCATGAGCTGACTGGGAGTCATCAACACCAGTGATGCGAATAAGAGGGGGCCCACCCACTCGTCCTGCAAGAGCCTGGATAAGAGTGACCCACTGGCTTCCTTGAGCGATCTGGAAATCAATTATGTGGATTCTTGACTCGTACTTTATAGCTTCCCCGATCACGACATTTGCCGACTGGTAGGCAAACTTCCAGTATGGACAGATCTGATAGAGGATGTGCATGTAAGACATCAATTCCGAGCTAGTGGGCTCTTTGCACTTGAGCTTTCTGTAGATTATGCTCCCAGATGATTCCAATCTCGCTTTAAGCCCTTCCAATAAGTAAGCACCCAACCGTTGGATTGGATCTCCCGAGACAGATACAATCCTCTCCAACAACTCCATCAAACCAGCCGTCTTAGGCATGTCAGCTTCGGCAATTGCTTGTGCACAGACAATGAGCACTTGCTTCAAATCCAATCCAGGGTTCATCTCTATAATCTGATTTACATCCCACTGCCCGGTTGACGTGAATTGGTGGCTCCCACTATTTAGGCAACAATTGCAGCTATCACTGAAATCAGATTCAGGTCCAAGCAACGAATTTTCCAGCTCCCTCAGCTTGTCCCACATCTGGTTGCCACCACAAGCCACTGAAGAACCACTGATGGGCGACCCATAAAGATTGTCGGAAGAATGTTGCGCATCTGACACAAACGAGTGTGAACCTTGAGTCGAAAAGGGACTCCTGTTAGACGCGACGCTCACAGCCGAAGGGGAATCGTACGAAACAAAACCGGAAACGGCTGGAGCAGATTCGAGGGTGAAGAACTGCTCATTGTAAGCCTGAAAGGTGAAATTAGTCCCTTGGCTGCCAATGTCTGGACTGACATTGTTTTCCACGATCTGAAAATTAGGCATATAATAAGGGTCGATGTCTTGCACGGGTTGATGGTATAACCCATGGATGCCAGCCGAATTCTGGCGGTTCCCAGATGTTTGCATTTAGGAGGATTCGAGGTGATTGACTTGCGGATAATACTGGAAGCTTTCTAGCAGAATCTTTTATGTAATCCACAACATCACTCAGGCCATAAGAACAAACATGGCAATCTCAAAACCAGTGATCTGGTTTCATCATACCATAGAATTCGTTAATACGATACTCAGCAGCAACAGCAGCAAAGTGATTCCTCGCACCGATGTGTAAATTTCGCAATATCTGAAACCACCGGGGGGGAAAAGGTACAGTGTAAATTACAATCATCGATCATTTCAAACACCTCATCCATATATATGAACAAAATCAGTATCCATTCTCTTCTAGTAACTCGTGTAGCTTATTAAAGGCATAAACGAGTAGGGACTAATGAATCAAAAGTAAGTAGAAGAACAATGCATTAATCCCAATTACACAAATCACATGAAAGATTAGAAAAAAGTTACTACTTTAGCCACCATGTTCATTCCTTAGTCTCTGCCATCGTTGACACAAACAGTAAAAAAGAACCAACAAAAGAGACAGAAAAGGCATCTTATAGCGGCTGCAAAACCTACCGTGGGACGGGGGAAATTTTTTATGTACATGAAATTCTGACCAACAACAGGTTCCACTGAACAGCTAGCCCTGCACTTTGGATCAAAAAGCTAGAAATTTTGGCGTATAAACCAGATCCCAACAGAAATCAACCCGCCAATTTGATAAACAGAGAACTTAATTTTGATTCCCCAACCCAAATCACCCATCAGCAGGTCAAAGGAAGCCAAATTCATGCAAAAGTTGCAATCTTCATGAGCCATATCAGCTGAGAAAACATCATTCGGGCTCAATCAAGAATCCGTCAACCATGAAAAGATGCAAATTTTGTCCGGGAAAATCGTACAAGAAGAGTACTTCACGGGGAAAAGACAGAAAACGCTCACGTAACTTCGATGAAAATCACAACCATCTTTCAAATTCGTACTCAATCAAGAGCTCAAAAGACATATCAAATTGCTTACCTGAGCCACAGAACTCTCGGTTCACCTCAGCTCAGCTCAGCTCAGTTCCCTGACTCTTCAAGAACAAGAAACCCACCAACTTGCCCCTCCCTCTCTTTCTGCTCTGTCCATCTGTCTGCTCTCTCTCTCTCCTAAAAGTGTGCATGTGTGGAGCTCTATACCCACAACTTAGAAGGCTATTACCCACATAAAAAGAATTGCCCTCTCCGGGTCAACAAAATTACACTTGCCACCCGATGGAGGGGGCGGGGCGGGAGGGACACGAAATCACGTCAGTACCCCTGGCAAGAAGAATATATTTACATCTCCGGTGCGGGGGCGAGCCGCGTGCGTGGGAACTTCG
The DNA here is from genome assembly GCA_031216235.1 of Syzygium jambos. NCBI lineage: Eukaryota > Viridiplantae > Streptophyta > Magnoliopsida > Myrtales > Myrtaceae > Syzygium > Syzygium jambos. Next base: position 2,006,475 of record CM062223.1, read on the forward strand.
CTTTCATTGTCACAAAAACAAACCCTTTGGAAGTGACGTGCCGACTGTAGCAGGCAGCTTCCTCAGAACCCCATGAAACCCCCCCTCCCCCCCTGCGTCCTGATCGTCCTTCCTTACTCGTTTTCAACTGTCGAATCTGTCTGTTCTTTGCTTGCGGGTGAAGTGGACCTTCTAGGCCGAGTGTCCCCTTCGTTTTTTGGTTGTGGTGGACTTGAAGATTTCGGCCGGTTTCTGCGAAAATGTCAAAATTCAATAGCCTTTCAAAGTAAATTTAACTAGTGGGTTAGTGGTGATCAGCTCGTTTTTCTTGGGAATTGTGGACTTTTCCGTAGGGTTACTTTCCGTCAGCATTTGAGAATTCAAATGAGAAGCTTTTTATCGGACGGACATGGTTGACTTCCAACGGTTGATCGAGGGGGAGGGGGGCTGCAAGGAAAGGAATTACAAATGGGACAAATTGGACATGTGTGTTTGTACTTCTCATGTGTCCTAACGAGCTACCTTAAAGAAGAGGGACATGCTTCATTCGGGGCGACTTGGCGATTTTTTCATGCGATATCTTTGACCTTTGAATATCATGGACATCCTTAGACTTTCCCAACTCCTGCAAGCTCCATAATTGTAGCAGGTTTCAAATGGGTCTTATCCAATGATTATGCGTGTCCAACTAATACATCCGTTAGAAAAGTCACATATATCGAAGTTTGGTCTAGAAAGAAAAATAAAAGAACGATGTTGATGCTAGATAGCTAAGAACCCAAGACCCTTTAGGTTCAGCAGTCGGGTGGCATCTCAATCGAAATTTCCCAATGTCGACCTGAGCCCATCTCTCTCCGATCCAATCAAAGACAGATTGTCCACGTCGGTACTTCGAATCAAGGATTAATCGCTCACAACATATCTATCATATGCTCCATCATTTACTCGAGCCGGGATCAATCCACTCCAAGATACGGAATTCTTGGTTTTAAATCTTTTTCAATTCCGACAGAACGAGATGTTTCCGAGGGGGGCCGAAAGGGTCCAAGAACCGATGCCGCAAGCAAAAGTCTAGCCGAAGATTGGGATTCCAGGAAACGTGGGTTAGGTCCGACCTCGACATAGAAAGTTGTCCGAAGCTCCCTCCCGGATCGCAGAAGCTTTTTTCGTGGTCAAAGGTTTAGACAGAAAGCGGAACGGGAGACCGGAAATTGACGGGGAGCTCCGTGTTGGGAGGGAGGAAGGAGGAACGACAAAACAAGGGGCGCGGGGTTTGAGGACGCGGTTTTCGCCGGGGGCGAGTCAAATGGCACTTCCGTAATTACGGCGCATGTCGGGGGGCGCTTTTCCTAACGAGCGCGTCTGCCCGCGCGTGCCCGCACGCGCCACGTCCTTGTGGAAGCAGCTCGCGCTCGACTTTAAATTTTTGTTAGGAAGAAGCAACGATGACGACAGTTTCCTCCTCCCTTGTAAATTTATAATATTGTAATTGTACACCCTCTTCTTCTTCTTCTTCTTCTCCTTCTTTTATATTTATACGGCGAAGATGATGACGTGGACATTCATATTTATTTTCGGGTCGCCAGCCCTAGCTCGTGAGGCGCGGCGCGAAAAAATAAATATTTTCCCGTGAAGTAAGCGGAGGGCAATTCGCATAATTTCTCGTGCCTACGTCGTGTTACGTTACGCTTATCGCATTTGGAAACAAGGGAAGCAAGAAGCAAAAATAAATTTAAATTTTTATTTAGCTCTATCCACGGCACAAGCAACAGCAAGAGTTTCCTCCCCCGTCTTATAATCTTTGTAATTATACACTTTTTTTATATTTACGCGGCGAAGATGGTGACTATGAAATTCATATTTACTTTTGGGTCGCCACGATATTTTCCCGTAAAGTAATTGGGGGGAGGGGGGGCAATTCATACAGTTCCTCGTCCTGACGTTGTGTTACATCATCCTTATCGCATAGGAAAATGCTTGAGGATAAATTAGGAAAATTAGGAAAATGTTCATTCAAAATTAAACATCGGTAACACCTAAACTTTGGAATAAGTTTAAAGCCGCCACCAGTAATGTGCGCTTCGAGAGGATGACGTGATGAAATTGAAGAGAAAGGGCGCTCGCCGTAATGTGCGTTTTATAAATCATTTCGATGGGGGCGGGACCCAATGGGGGCTCGCCACGTCACGACCCGTCGGCCCCGCCGTCCAGACGTGCGGTGATGATGACGGTGGCGATGACGGTGGCGGTGACGATGGTGGTGGTGATGGTCGGTAAGATCGACGCTTCTCTTGGTCAAATGGAGGGGGGGCGTTGATTCGGCAGCGTTTTGGAGGTGTCCACGGGAATCTTTATTTTGATTTCAACTTGTACGATCTAATTATATTTTAATTGAAGGCGTAATTCCATAAAATAAAAGGTCCCTAAGCTTAGGTCCGATCCGATCCGATCCCAATTCTGTCCCAGCTTCTGTTTGATGTCGACTTTCATCTTAGTCCCGAACCATGCGTCCACAACTCTGCGCTAATTTCTTCACAACAATCAGCATCGGGGCCAATTAGATGTTCACCGTTAGAGCCCGGGCCGATCATCAACGCCCCCACCTTATGAGGAATAACAGCACTCTCCTGATGTTAATAATTTTGGAGAAACCGATGGCGGTTTTTGGACACGTGGGTAAATTTGATACTAGTGTGAAAGTTGGAAATATTTTTTTAGACCAAAAAAAAAAAAGGTTTGAGGTAGAATTGAGGTTGGAAATTAGCCCTTTATTATAGTATCTTTGTAATTGATGCGCTTTGACCCGAAATCCAATCAGTATTCAATCAAAATCTAGCAAACTTTAACATGGGCATTGCTTCTTCTGCATTCCACGGACAATAAACCGAATTCCGATAGAAATGTATCGGAATTCGAAACTTTAGTGCATCGGGCATTAAAATCGAAAACCTTAGCGACTTAGTCGAGAAATTGCTAAAGTTTAGCGGCCGCGGCGAAATTTATCCTTGATCGTCTTGTTCTTTAAATGGACTCGGTAGAAGTTTATTTAGTTCCCTTCTTATAGGGGTACTAAAACATTTATGTATAAAAATAATGTTGGACCTGAGCAAATCCTTAAATTATTTCGTCTGAGCACTATGAGGGTAATTTTCAGGGCGAGGGAAGAAAAACTATCCCCTAACGAGAGGGGCTGGACCTTTGAGCACCGACACGTGAAATACAAGGGACGCGTCTATGCAGCTCGCCGTCAGCATGCTGGTAAACAGGCGGTAGAGGCCCCGGTCGGTAGCATCTTGCTACCTTCGCTCCGGTGAGGCACCCATAGTAATCACCACCGAAGATCTAAGGCAGGTCCCTAATTACGGACACAGAGATACTAAAATTATATATATATATATATATATATATATATATATAACTTGATTATAGAGAGAAGAGATGACGTGAGAACCATGAACACGATTCTCACTCAATCATGCCAACTCAGAAAAGCGAAAGAGAAAGATCATTACTTTAGCTTATAAGAAAGCAAGCAAGAAAGCCAGAGGGAGAGTTGGAGAGATTTGAGGATGGCGCTTTCTTGCCAGTAGCAGCACATCATCTTACCCCCCCTCCAACATTTCCCTGGGGAAAATCCGATTGCTTCCCTGGATCTTGCCGGGGCCTCGTGTGATCCCAGCTCACCAAAACGTGCGCTCGTGCGCGCCAGAAAACAATCCCGAAAAAGCGAGGGAAAAATTTACCTGATCAGTCATAACATATCGTACGGATGTCGGTTCGGTCCTCAACTTTGCAGTTTTACCGATTTGGTCTTTGCACCTTTTGATAGCACCCCGAGATGCTTAATGAGATCGGATGATACCGTATTTGGGTTTTTTATATTCGATGTTTTGCGATGAGAAAGATAGGGAACGAGCGGATTCAAAGGGATTTCCCGTGTCTAATTATAATATCCTATGCCACATCTTGGCCCGGTGCCCGACACTAGTTTTTACAATTTTGTAAGACTTCTCTATTTTTTTTATTTTTTTCGTTTTTTTTTGGGGGTTGTGCAAGAGCAATAGACAAAAAGAATTAACGCCGCACGAAACTAGTTTTTACAACATAGATTAGAAGCAGGGTGTTTCGTAGGGATGGGCACGCGGAATTCATGCCCGGCAGTGCCTCTTCTTGTAAGGGGCAAAATCTTCTCGTGACTCGTGAGGATAGAGATGGCCACGGGCCGGTTTTGGCCCGGAACCGGACCGGAACCGGCTCAGTCAAACCCGGGCCCGCGGTTCGGAACCGGCCCGGAACCGCCGGTTCCGGGCCCGGTTCCAAAAAAAAAAAACTGCTGAGCGCACAGCAGATCGGCGAGGGCTCAACCTCACGGGCAACTGGCGAGGCCGACGCCGGCGAGGTCGAGCCTCGCCAGATCTGGCGAGGGTTCGACCTCGCCGGCGTCGGGCGAGGCCGGCGAGGCTCGACCTCGCCTGCAACTGGCGAGGCCGGCCTCGCCCGACGCCGGCGAGGCTCGACCTCGCCTGCAACAGGCGAGGCCGGCCTCGCCCGACGCCGGCCTCGCCAGTTGCAGGCGAGGTCGAACCTCGCCAGATCTGGCGAGACTCGACCTCGCCGGCGTCGGGCGAGGCCGAGCCTCGCCAGATCTGGCGAGGGTTCGACCTCGCCGGCGTCGGGTGAGGCCGGCCTCGCCAGTTGCAGGCGAGGTCGGCCTCGCCCGACGCCGGCGAGGTCGAGCCCTCGCCCGATCTGGCGAGGCCGGCCTCGCCCAGCCCAGGCGAGGGTGGCCCTCGCCTGACGTCGGCGAGGGCGGCCTCGCCTGAGGCCGGCGACCGCGGCCGGGCACCTCTGCTGACGCAAGTGCAAACTTCAACGGAAAAAAAAAAATTGTTTCGGGGAGGCCCCCCGCAGTAGGGCCTGCACGTCTGCAGTGCAGGCCCTGCTGCGGGCAGCGCTGCAGGCGCAACGGGCTTGCGGCCCATTGCAATTTTGCCCGTTTGGAACCAAACGGGCAAAATTGCAACAGAAGCCCCCAACGGTCCAACTAAAGGGCAAAAAATTTTAAAAAAAAAAGATAACCGTTGCAAAATTGCAACGGTTATCTTCTTTGTTTTTTTAATTCTAAATTTTCTTCTCAATTTTTTCTTATAAATTCTCTCAATACTCACACAATTCTCTCAAATTCTCTTCTCTCAAGTCTCAAATTTTCTCAATACTCGAAATTCTCTCCAATTGCCAATTCTCTTGAATTCTCTCAATTTTCTCAATCCACGCAATTTTTTCTTCATTCTCCCAATTAATCCGCTCAATTCTCTCAATCCACTCGAAAAATGGCAAGTGGAAGTCGAGTGCCAACTGGCAAAGGTAAGAATATCGCGACGGAATCCCATCATTCTTTTGATCCTCGTGAATATGCAGATTTTCACGATGATGAAATCAACATTTTTCCCGATGTGGAGCGCGTCCCGACTCAAGAAAGTTTTCATCCTCATGGCGAAATATCTACAACAAAGGAAGCGGAACGGGAATTTACATCTGATATTTGGAATCACTTCACGAAAATTGAAAGGTTTGATATTGGTCAAAAAAGGTATGATATAATTTGTAAATATTGTGGGAAAATATATAAATATACAGGTGGACAAGGATATGGAACATTTAAACGACATCTTAGGAGCAAACATCCAACCGAAACGAGAATCGATATCGGGCAATAACAAATTTCCGGGTACGTCAATCCTAATACTTCCCCTTTATTTCGTTTTAATGACAAAACTTATAAGGAAGAATTAGGCAAATTTATTGCCGTTGAGCATTTAGCATTTAATTTTGGAGAAAGATTTGGTTTTAATGAATTTATACAAAAAGCATGTGCTCCACAAGCAAAACGTGTTCCTAGAAATTCAACTAAACGAGTAATTAAAGATCTTTACAAAAATGGAAAAAAAGATTTACAAAACTTTTTTATGCAATTTAATGGATACGTGCATATAGGTAGTGATATTTGGAGTGATCATTGGCAAAATCATTCTTACATGGGCATAACATGCCATTGGATAGATGACGAGTGGAGTATTCAAAAAAGAGTTATTGCACTTAGAGTTTTTGATGATAATCATAGGGTAAATAATATTTATAGAATAATTAGATAAATTTTAGAAGAATATTATTTGCTTAACAAAATTTTTTCAATTGGTTTTGATAATGCCGCAGCAAATACCGCTTCAATTTCCGATTTAGAAAATATTTGTAAATCCGCTTTTGGCGAAAAAAATTTTCACGTTAGATGTGCTTGTCATGTTTTAAATTTATGTGTACAAGATGGTTTTAAAACTCTTGATATTTTTCTTCAACCAATAAAAAGGGCGATTCAATTTTTATGGAAACATCCCCAAAAAATGAAAGAATGGGGTAGATTTTGTAGAGAAAATGGCAAAAAGCCAAAAAGATTTCCAAGAGATGTTCCAACTCGTTGGAATTCTACTTTCCACTTGCTTAATGAATCTTTAGCATATAAAGATTTATTATGTGCATTCGTTTCTAATTATATACCTCAGATTAATTTATACCCACAAGAGTGAAATATTTGCCAAAAAATTTTAGATGTTTTAAAGGTTTTTAATGATGCAACTTATACTTTGTCCGGTGTTTATTATCCTACTACACATTTATTTTTAGTAGAGTGTACTAATATTGTCGGAATTTTTTATGAATGTGAAAATGATGTTGAATTACAACATACTATAGTTGCAATGAAAATAAAGTGGCTACATTATTATAGAGAAATTCCCATTATTTATTTAGTTGCTTGTGTTTTTTATCCGCGTTGCAAATTGGATGGCTTAAATGAATTTTTGCGTACGTATTATCAATGTTTACATTATGATGAGATAAATATTACAGCCATAGTACGTGATGTTAAAAACGTAGTAATACAATTATATAATGAATTTTATACTAAATATAATTTAGGTGATATTATTGGATCTTCCCAATCTACGGAGATACAAAATGACAGTACAGGTAAAATTAGTAGAGGGTACCAACTTTTATTACATAGACAAAAAAAAACAAAATGGAGCAATAGGAAATATTTCTGAATTAGAGACTTATCTAACCGTTTCATTTGAGTTTACTGAATCCGAAGGTGGTATGGATTTTTTAATTTTGGATTGGTGGAAGAGGCACGCAAGCTAATACCCAATCCTTTCTTTTATTGCAAAACAGATTTTTTCAACCCCTTGTTTCACAGTTGCGGTCGAGCAAGCATTCAGTGCCGGAGGTAATATTTTGGACGAACATCGTTCAAGATTATCTCCAGAATCAGTGGAGATGCAAGCTTGTGTTGCTGCTTGGACGAAGGCTCAATACCGGCAACAAGAGATAGATCGGAATAATGAATATGAATTCTTTAACGACGGAGATACTACCGCTACTGGTACTGGAACGGGTAGTGACGATTGAGGGTAAAAGAACTATTGGAGTTGGCAAATATTTTGGGAACCCTTGTTTCTCATGCCGGGTACGCCCACGTGAGCTTAGGGAAACCGAAGTATAATCCGACGACATATGACCTTTGATCCCCTGCGCACGGAATACTTATGTTTTGGGATCATTTTAGGGCATATATATTGTACTCTTTTTTTTATAGATCGTTGTAACGAATTGTAACGTACTTAATGATAATTTATTAAGTTCAAGCCCTCTCTTTCTCTCTTGTCTTTTTGTCCCCAAATTTAATTACAATTTACATTTTAATTACAATTTATATTGAATAATGTTCCGTCACCGGAATAGTAATTTCTTAATTTTTTTTTATTTTCTTTTCTGTTTTTCCTTTTCTGTTTTTTTTTCTTTTTCCTTTTATTTTTTTTTTCTTCCTACTTTCCTCCGCCTGCCCTAGTCGGGGCCGGCGGACGGGCGGAGGAAGAAAAGAAACAAAAAATAAAAGGAAAAATTAAAAAAAAAACAAAAAAAGAAATTTCGGAATCGGCCCGGAACCGGTTCCGAACCGACCGGTTCAGAACCGGAACCGGACTGGAACCGGCCGGTTCATACTTGGCCACGAACCGGAACCGCCAGTTCCGAACCGGAACCGGTCGGTTCGGAACCGGTTCCAGGCCGGAACCGGCCGGTTCATACTTGGCCACGAACCGGAACCGCCAGTTCCGAACCGGAACCGGTCGGTTCCGAACCGTGGCCACCACTACGTGAGGGGCCATCAGGAAGGGGGAATGCGATCCCTTCACCGTCTCGTGTTCAAAGCGACCATAAATTGACCTTGCCACACCGTAAGATAGGGGAAATTCCAATGTGATCATTCCATTCTATTTTCGCCAGAAAATCGCTGATGCGGCGGTCCAATCATCGCTGGCCGTCCTACGCCACATCAGCGATTTCCAGCAAAAATCGGTCAGAATGACTATATTGAAATGGTACGCAAAGATTTAATATTAAATTAGCAAAATTCGAATAATAAATTTAGGATCGATGGGACAATTTTCGCTGAGAACGCTCTCCAAATTGATTGAACAGGAGCAAAACACGTAGGGGAGACCCTCGATGACTTGACGAGGATGCTACATAAAAGTTGCGGGGGGATCGAATTGAAGGAAAAAGAGAGAGAATCATCAGAAGGCTATCTTCCCCGTACGTGAAAAGAAACGATAAACAAAACGCGGCAGCACCCTTATCTTGACGGTGCCAAGAGTTGCTTTATACCCTTTTAATATCAAAAGCATTTCTTCCCATCCATGCGCTGTTCAATTCGGCTTTTTATGTGATGAGTGGGTTTAAGACTGTTTAGTTGGCTCATCGGTACATTAGGGAGCTAACGGAGATACTCTCAATTTAACCGGGGATCGATCGGGGCCCGATACAATCGCAAGGTATACTTATAACCGCAATGAAATAGAGTCGTAATAGCTATCGAATTGAGGGGGTGGAGTGCACATTGCATATAATTAAAACACGCGAGGGTGTCCCCGAAATTCTCCTACTCTCTCCTCAATGAATCCCTTCTTGAGAAGATGCCAAGTCATCTATCAACTCTCAAAGGATCCGACAATCACGCGCATCATCACTTACGGCGCCAAGTACTATGTAAAACTGGAGCTTACCGCGAGTCCGTAAAAAACTTATCGAGAAAACAACTAAGCTCTTCACCGTCAGCTCTGAACCTCTCCAACAAAACGCGGTGCGCGTCCAACGTGTCGGTTTTTGATACGACCCTATAAAGCGGTGATCATAATCAATACTTTTTCTTTCGTTAATTACGCTTTACACGACTGTGGGAACGATTCATGGCGAAGAACTTTTTGATCGCCACAAGTGTCTCCCTCTCTCTCTCTCTCTCCCCCTCAACGTGAAAGAGACATCGAGGAACAAATAGCAAATGTCCATATAAGTTCAAAAACGAGCCGAAACTTCTGTGGTTTTACTCGGATTGCGTCACCCAGTAGACGCGTGGGGACATAAACTTAATGCCTTTGGCTACACGATGAAATCTTTTGACCCACAATCTGATTATTTTGGAGCCTTTCTCTAACTTGTTAAAGCCAAGATATCACTCTCTTTCTAGTTGTTGGGGTCCCATGCCCTTAAGATATAACGATTGTCCCGAGCATTAGGACATCGCTTTCACCTTCAAATTTGGGGACGCCTGAAGAGTGATATCTCCAGTTTCGTGCCAAGAATAAAGGGCCAAAAAGTCTCGCCCCAGGGGGGGGTGGGGGTGGGACGAGCTGACAAGTTTCCCTTTGCGTTTCCCTTTCGAGCCAATTGCTTTTGGGTCGCGACTGCAATAGTGAATCGGGTGTTGCCGACTTCTATCGTCTTTGTTTTCCACGCTAGAAAGTAGAAAAGCTGCTCCCTTGAACGCGACCCTAATTGGTTCCTCCCCACCACTGATTGTGACTTAGAATTTCCTTTCGACCTCGACCTCGACGCGATTCGCGAGGAAATCCCATGAGTTCGAAGGCAAGATTCTGATGAGCTATGAAAAACCCTTTTGTTTTCAGGACGAATTAGCAATACCTTGAAGATCAACCTTTCTCGCTTTCGACCTGACGGTCTCGAGGAAAATCGGATATATTCATTGTGAGTTGACACGAACGACGATGGGACCGCAGCAATGATTCCGGGATGCTGGTGTCGTTGTGTTTTACCCCGTGCAAAAGGGTTGGATTAACCACAAGAAGATGAAGCATTGAGTGCTGTGTTCAAAAGCATGCGGAAAATGATGAATAAGTCATTGGGTCATAATGGGCCTTTTTGCGAATGTCTCTTCAAATTGGGCTTTTCTCGCTTTCGATGATAAGATTCTAATAAGCTCCAAAAAAAAAACCATTTTGTTTTTCGGGACGAAGCGATGCCTAAAAGGCCCGGCCTTTCTCGCTTTCGACCTCACGGTCTCAAGGAAAATCGGATATATTCACGCGTGCAGTCGATACGAACGACGACACGACAGCAGCAATGGTTCCGGGATGCTGGTGTCCTTGGGTTTTACCTATAGGGCAAATGCTTCGGCTTAAACCGCAAGAAGATGGAGGGAGCATTGAAAGATGCGTTCAAGATGCCAAAAACGGTGAACAGGTCATTGGGTCGCGATGGGCCTTTCTGTCGAATGTCTCTTCAAATCGGACTCAAACGCTCGTCATGGGCCTTCTTCCTCTGAGGAAGGAACTACTAGGGTTTCAGTTCATGGAAGGAGACCTTGGATTCGGACTTTCTATATAAGCCCCCCCTTACGCCATCGCTTTTCAATCGTATGAATGCTCGCCGATCCAGTGTTTAGCTTCTTTTGTTGCTCCGTCCATGTTTTCTCTCTCCTACTCTGTTTTGTTTTTGGAAACTCTGCGAGGAAGTACCTCTGAACTGTTTGATGCAGATTTACTGAATGGAACGCCGCAGATTAATCATGGACGGCGTCGAGGTCCTTCTCTTCGTCCGCCATTTTTGAGTGGGGGCGCTTCATATTCCATGGATGGCGTCTCACATCCTCTCTCTCTCTCTCTCTCTGTTCCCATGTCAAAAGGTTGCTCTTTTAAGACTCCAATTTGATATTTTGAAGTTCTGTTGGCGGTGTCAGATCATTTTTAACTGGCTGCGCGCGGAGGAAACTCTCTTCCGTAGTCTTTTATGAACTCCAAGCGTATCTTTCTCTCAAATTCTTGGAAAAAGATTGAAACTTGCTTGACATAAAGTGCAGACAGACGAGCTCTGTGTTTTTTTAATTTGTTGTGGATTATACGTAGTGTAAGCATTTCGGATGGCCTGTGACGAAAGCATCTTTGATAAAACACACCATCTTTCGGGACTGAATGGCTGTTTACAGCCTTGCTGTCATTCTGCAATTCTGAGGCCTCCCCTGTTTGATCAACTTTTTGATCCACCAGAAGAAGTTGCAGAGCAGAGCATCCAAATTTTAGTTCATTTGATCCACTAGAAGAAGATGCAGAGCATCCAAATATGAGTTCATTGTTTTCGTAGGATGTCCTAAAATCACTTCCTGACAAAAATGTAGCTAAATGAACTGACAGATGTAACAAAATTCAATGAATTACAAGACCCAAGATTAGAGGTTCGATGTGAATACACATGATCTAGTGAGTGAGACTGAATGGACTCATATGAACTGCAAGAATTGGTCGAAAGAAACGGACTGAAGCGAACATGAAACAGGAAAATAACACATACAGAGCTGATGAGGTTTCTGACATGGACTGAGCGTGGTTATATTCAAAAATCTTACAAGAGCCTTTTGCAAGTTCAGCATCAAAAGGTTGCAATAGGTGAATATTACAAAAGGACCTTTAAAAATCAAGCATTCCCCATTTACATAACCCCATCCCAAGGGCACAATACTAAGATCTGTCTAGATAACCATAACATCATGTCACAAATACAACAAGTACTACGATTGCCGATTTGCAGCAATCAGTAGAATAAATACCCAACTACGCCTATGGTTTTACCCACACTGGACCTTCCTAGGCTGAGATTCTAGGACTATTCTTGTTGTCTCAATGACGGCTTGCCCGCTCACATAGTGCTGCCGGCAAACGGGCATGTATACATCAGCGCCACCAATTACTTCCGTCTGTGTCTCGCCAGTCTTTCTGAGAGTGAAGAAAGCACGTTTTCCACAAAGTTCACATCGGGCAGTCAACTTGGTGACAGAATCGGCTAGAGGTACAATGTGGAGCACTGAACCAAAACTCCTCCTGGCAACCAAACGAGCCCAACCACATTGTAAGGGATTTTATGACAGTATATTATCATTTAACCGAGGCATTGATCGAAAGAAAAGGATGAGAGAGAGAGAGAGAGAGAGAGAGAGAGAGAGAGAGAGAGAGATGGGTTACTACCTCAAATAGTCACCATCCAGCCCAGCAACCACAAGAATCTTGCCATCACGATCAGCAGCTTCTCGGCAAAAGTCATAAAGGTCTTCAAAAAATTGAGCTTCATCTATACCAATGACGTCTAGCTGCAAAAATGAATACACATATTCTAGACTTATTGGAAGAAAGGGCCTAAGAGTAGAGCCTTGATGATAACCAAGCACATCAGCTTTTATAAACAAGAGAACTGCCAAGCACCTTTTGAGAAAAAAAATATGCATCATAAATCATCAATGGATAATATACTTCATGAATTGCCATTTGCCACTCATTCTGCAGCGAAGATACATTTATTCGAATGATACTCTTCCTTTGCAATACCTGATCATAAGCATTAAGGCCGAATGTTTCTTTGAATGAAGACAAATCTTTCAATGCCAAACATGGGAATTTCGCCCCATCATGAGTCACGATAGAATCCAATCCATATCTTGTATCCTTGTTAGATTTGATAACAGCTACGCTTCTGCACAAAAAAGACGGACAAAGGTTCAGAACACAATTCAGTGAGGGACAACAAAGTTGCTTTTGCACCAATGCATGTTGAGATATTAGAATTCGTTCTGAATTCCCATAAACATTAAGAGCATAGTAAGTGTACAACTTAGGTAGACGCACCTAGTTGTTGGGTTTATGATAAAAAAATCCACTGAGAATCCAAAAAACTACGTTGATGTAGTGAATGGAAACTACTTTGTATATATGTGGGTGCACTCTGAGCACTTTACATCCACACCACATCGGCACTGCATGTTAGTCAATCTGCTAAGGCCAAGTTGATGGCAGAGTATTTGGATGATAAAATAACTCCATATGCAAAACAAGACTGGACATCAAAAAGCTCTTGACATTGACTGAAAATGCAATGACCAAGTAAGATCAACCATCAGCCAATAAATTTTGAATGCACCCCCCCATCCCTTGCGATCTGCAACATTTCCCTAAAAAACTCCATTGCCGATACACCCCCACTAGCATGGGGAGCAGAAAGCATGATACAGAATTAGAAGCTCCTTCTCCCTAAGTTAATTACCATCCAAGTCAGGAACAAATCCAATATCCTTCAAGATGCATGTCACTTGTTTAATCATCTCACAAATCTCTCTGGATGTCTCATGAGAGCGGCCACCCTTGTGGAAAATATGCATCTTCTCTTTCACTTCAATTCTGCTATAAGCAGGCTCTTTTGTCATGCCTGTATTCTTCATTACTTCCCAAACCTCTGCGACCTTATCCCATAAACCAAAGGTAGCATAGCCATTAGCTAAGACAACATATTTTCCAGCATTTTCTGGCTCTAATTCTAGGTATCTTTTAGCTGCAATTCTTAAGAGGTCCATGTTTCCATGAGTCCTACAAGCCCCAAGAAGTGACCCCCATATTACTGGGTGATCAACATAGGGAGAGTTTAAAACTAACTCATAAGCCTCACCCAACCTACCAGCACGCCCTAAAATATCCACCATAATGGCATAATGTTGCCCTCTAGGTTGAATGCCATATTGTTTAGCCATCAAGTTGAAGTATCCCCGACCTTCATCTACCAAACCTCCATGGCTGCATGCAGAAAGCACTGCAAGAAACGTAACATAATTTGGCTTAAACCCTTCATCCAGCATCTTTTGAAAGGAATCCAAAACTTCTGTTACTTTACCATGTTGGCCATATCCAGATATCAAAGCAGTCCAAGTCACAAGATTTCTCTCCAAAGATCTATTGAACGCTCTGTGTCCATCAGATAGACTACTGCATTTGAAGTACATATCAATGAGTGCACTACTAACTACAACATTTTCCTTTATACGACTCTTTATCATAACAGAATGCGCTCGCTTCCCATGTTCCAATGTTGCTAATGACGCACACGCTCGAAAAACTGATGCAAAGGTATATTGATCCGGAATCAAGCCATTGCTTCTCATCTCATAATAAAGATTCAAGCCAATTTCCAAACCGCCCTTTTGCAAATACCCTGCTATCATGGCATTCCAAGAAATCAAGCTTTTACTGTTTAACTTGCTGAACAATGTGTTTGCAGTATTCAGATCTCCCAGCTTAGTGTACAATATCAGCAATTTAGTCTTCATATATTCATCTGGAATATATCCAACAACTACCATTTGGGCATGGACTATCCTTCCACTCTCATATGCTTTGCTGTATATACATTCTTGCACCAGAAGAGCATATGTTGCTGGATGCACGTGAACCCCAGCATTACAGAGGAGCCTGACAGCTTCTGTCAGCCTTCCACAATAACAAAGACCCCTCAATGTTTTATCCAGCTGGAGAAAGTCCTTTCGGGGATCAACCTGTAAGCTGGGAATACCTTGCAAGTGACTACAGCACTCCACAAATGGAACAACATAACAGGAAGATCTTTTGTTTTGGAAATTCTACCAGTGCATTTGCAGAAAGACAGCAGATTGAGCTATTTACGAATAATTCTTCCTCAACATGGATCGAAGAATTTCATTGCTATGAAATTCTCAATGTAGCACAGATATCTTGTCAAGGACCAAAGGAAGAAACTTCGGTCTTACTTACTTCACTACATCCTAATGAGTAGTACTATCATGGAGGTGATCCCATGGTAACTGCCACGAGATTTCCCACATCTTGTTTCCCTTAATACAGTCACAGATCAGCAATAATTATAAATAGAGTACCTTGTGATGGCAATTGTCACAAAATCTGCCGGAAATATATTGCAAATCAGATTGCATTGATCGTCGATAGCTTCCTAACTAAAAGCGAGACAATTAAACACCTCTACAATCCTATCTTTCAGAATGCTTTCTCAAGTCAGCTTGTTGTGAGATGCTTTAGCTGATAATTTGAACTGTGACCATCCATGGCACAACAATCTTTGACAATGAGACAACGTACTATTCATTATGTGAATTGGCTATCCTCTTCCTATCGCACCCAAAATACCAAAAGGCTAACTGCACAAAGCAGTACTGAGATCCATCCAAAATCCAACTTTACGGAGAGCACAACGAGAAACAAGCTAAATAACCGCGGACAAATTTACAAGCAGCCTGACGGACGCACTCAAACTCTACAAGTGTAAGTGTCCATTTCCGCTTTAACATTACCAACCAACTATCCAGAGCCAGCCTCAAACATTACTAGCAAGAAAGCTAGCAACACTCAACACCACAGAAAAAAACCAATGACCCAACAACGAACAATCAATAATACAAGATAAAACAAAGAGAAAAGTTCAAATACCTCCCACTGCTGCTCTCCAACTCGATCCTCCGGAGAAGGCCGGTGGTCTTCCCGGCGAACATGGGACCCACGATGACGTGAATCTCGCCGGAAGAAGGCGAGCGCGGAGCACCCATTTGCGAGCTCCGATGGAGGCAGCGAATGGGGGGGTTGTCCGGGCATGGTTTGGGCCGGAGACCGCCAAAGTTCGAATTTTTAAGGGCGAAGATGGACGCTTTAGAGGATGAGAAGGGGGAGAGAGGAAGAGAGAAGGTGGGTCTGGGCAGGCGAGGGGAGAATGCCGCGAAGGTTGGGGAGATGAGAGTCTTCATCCTCAGAACAGATGACATATGCAGAGAGAGAGAGAGAGAGAGAGAGAGAGGGGCTATGGTATGGTTGTGTTGGACAGTGGGTTAGGGTTTTAGGATGGAGGGAAAAGCAAGAAAGACGAGGAGGAAGAAGAAATTCTTCGATTATTGCGCATATATCGCGCATTCCGCCCTAGTAAAATCCCTATGAATTTTTTTTTTCTTATTGAAAACGAGGGTTGATCGGTTCTAGGTCAAGCCGGTTCTACCTTAGAATCAAGAGCCCGATCAATCCGCCCTAATAAAATTACTATGGATTTTTTTTCTTATTGAAAACGAGGATTGATCGATTTTAGGTCAGGCCAGTTTTAACTTAGAATCAAGAGCCCGATTGGACTGATCGGTCCCGGTTCGGATCCCGAGTCGTACTAGTCCGTTGTAAAGTTTTCGCAATTTCCTTTTCTTTATTCTTTAAATGAAAATTAGAAAAAAATAAAACCAAATCGGTCCAGTCCGATCTGGACTGTTCAATTTCGCACTTGGAATTGGAAATCGGATCGATTATTCCCAATTTCAAATTTTTGGAACTAAAAATCTCTAGAAATCAGCCAATTCGATGCGGTCCGGTCCAGTTCCCATGAACAGCCCTATTAGAAACATGATGTTTCCTCGATTGTTCTTTCTCATCCATTTCAATCTTTACATCTTGAATGGATAAATTTTCCCTCAACAATTTACTTATGTAAGATGCTTAATGACATCAAATTAAAGGTGAAACTGTAAAAAAAACGAGTCGGTACTAGATCTTGTTCCAAACTAGCTACTTAGCTCGTGCTTTGGACGGGCGCGTTTGTACATATATTCGGTGCCAATTCATTTGATATGATTGTCTATTCGATTCCTTCTAATAGTAAAACCAAAACTCGAGGTCATCTCTTTATATTCATTATAAGAGATAGAAGCTGTAGTTCACAATATAAGAAATATAACGCTCATAAGAGCTATGTCTATCAACTTTTTTGTAAAAGAAAGTTCTATTTCAATTTTTTAAGTGGATTTTTTTAATGGAATTATCTCAAATGTTCTTGTCAGTTGTAGATCTTGTATCCTACGATTGGTAATTAAAATAAGCGAACTCCAAAAAGGCATAAAATAAAGCTAAATGTCGATATGCTTTTGTCTTCGGAAGTGTTATCTTTTCGGAAAATCATTCTTAACAATTCATTTAAGGTTTAAGATAAATGGATTTCTAAAGCATGAAATAGTACTATATAAGCGATGGAAACCATTTTTGGAAGAAAAAAGTCCCGTATTTTTCCAATTTCAATTTAAATTAAAAATGTATTATTCAAAGTAAACTAAAGACATTAAGCTTACATAGTTTCTAGTATTTTAATATTTATGTTTCTTAAACTCGAGGGATTGTCTCTATTAGGTGCGGATATATTTACCTAACTAAATACGCTGTACTTTCAAAGTAAAAATAATTTCTAGTGCTAATATACAGTTTTTTTTTTCAAATATCCATCTTAAGTTAAGGAGATACACTATTTAATACTTTTTATTGAGTCTGTTGTATTATTTGCATTATATAAATGCATTTTCTTGTGGGGGATTTATTCACTTATTGAAATAAGCTATGGTCTTCTCTAATAAGAAATAGTTTGTTTGATTTTCTTCATTCCTTGTTTAAGATATACATTTCTCAATTTTTCAATATCTAATATTACTATAATATTTAAAACTTAGGTATTCTTTTTCCAAAGTACATGAAATTTATTTTACACTTTTGTTTAAATTTGGGTCGAGACCCTTTACTAAGAAACAAGAAGATAATCAAAAGCACAAAGAGTTAAAAGAGAATAGAAAAGTATATTGCAGAAGGTCAAGATGAAGCAAACCTTCAATATAATCCACAAATCTAAGAAGACAGTACACAGGCCACTGTGGCCTCATCCGGGCAAGGCCAGGCAGCCGGTCATGGCCAGTGGCCGGTGTCTGGTCACTTGCCAAAGGTAGAAGAAGAAGAAAAAAGAAAAAGAAAACAAGAAAAGAAGGAAAAAAAATCAGAAAAAAATATTTAAAAAATCGGAAAAATATTGAAATATTATTAAGTATTATTCCCGTCAGCACTGACATGCCACGTAAGACTAAGAAATTAATAAAATATGATTACATCATATTTTCACTAACTTAAATCGGAGTTCGCACTTAAGTAATCGTTTTTTAAAAAAGCGACTTAAGTGCTCCGAAAATAACTTTAGGAACTAAAGTGAGCGCCGCACACAAGTTTTGGCACTTTTGGTATACTTCTCCCTCAAAGTAACACTAAAAAGTGCATTCATTGCTTGCAACAATCATCTTTCTGCCATTCGCTATCAACCCAAGTTACATTACCATCACTCCGCCCTTTGCGCTACTAGCCAGTCCATTAAAAGCTAATCCACATCTTCGAGTCATCTAACATTAGAATCACACCTCTGCAACTCTTAGAGGTCCTAATTGCAAAGCCACCAACCACTTGAACTCGATTCGTCTACGTCCCTTAACTGAGGAATTCATGTAAGAATCTGCAGGAACTTGTGTAGTCCTGTCTTTAAAGAGGAAATATAGTCACTCTTATAGCATCATAATTATCATACACAAAACAGTCCATGCTACATATACAAATTGCCACTAGACAGACCATTTTGCCAGCTTAACGTATGATCCCTAAGCTATATTGACGTTTTTTTTGCCACAATTGTAATTTCTCTGCTAGGGTTTCATCCTAGAAACTAAGGGCAAAATCAGTTGAACTTGTCGCAGTAGGGTTCCATAAAGCCTCTGCAGAAGTTCGGCAAACTGAATCCACGATATACCTTACTATCGACCCAAAAATAATATACTCTTCACGAAGATGGCCATCCTTGACCATGAAAGAAGTATGTTGCTGCATTACTTTGTCTTCCTGTTCCAGCAATAATGGCTGTAATTGTACTATTGATCACCAACCGTCCCTCAATGTGCGTTCTTTCTCCAGAACATACATTCCTTCTTTATATTTTTCACTTTCTTCATAAGCTTTCTCCTGGAGATAAATAACCATTGAAAAGGGTTTCAGGGAAAATCCAACAAAAGAGTAAGATTCATGAGAACAATAATTCCCTTCCAAATGAAGTGCCCATCCCTCACTAAATTGAAAACAAGCGGAAACTATAGCCAAAGCATGCTCTGCTCTAATTAATGTACTATGCACAGACTTAGAAAAATCCAATTTAGCTGAAGCGTCTGCTTAAAAAGTTGCAAAATTTTGACTTTTGAATGCAATTCCCATTTCTTGAAGTTCAGAGAACTAATTAATGTACTATGCACAGACTTAGAAAAAACCAATTTAGCTGAAGCGTCTTCTTAAAAAGTTGCAAAATTTTGACTTTTGAATGCAATTCCCATTTCTTGAAGTTCAGAGAACATGAGGTAATCTCTTCCTCCACAAGGGCTGGTTTCATGCATAATCGAGCAAGCTAAAGCATCCTAGACCATGACATAGAATAGTAAGTTAAAACTCACATATCTCCATCCCAGTAACTGTTGGCAAGAGCTACAATAAATATCATTCACGGTATGTAATCCGCTAGATAAATGACGTTGTTCCTTGGGTCCAATGGAGATGTTTACCCTGCAAAATTGAGCAACAGCACATTACAACATATAATCTGTTTCTTTTTATGATGCAAGCATTCAATCTAAGCAATAAAGTTTAAAAGAGCAACTGTCCAAATTAAACTAAAAAAAGTTGGGAGTCAAGTTACGATGGGAAGCAAAAACAAGTCAGCAAAAACGTACTTTTCCTAGTGACAAGAAAAAGATAGTAGTTTCCACATATCAAGTTTCCCATAGTTAAACAGCCAGTTAAAGCATTACCAGAGAACCAACTGAATTGCAACATTATTACACACTAAAACTGCACAGCATAATAATGCGACGGCAAAGCTAAAGGCCTGTCAAATTAGTTCCTGATAGCAGCACATAGACACCAGTCTACTATACCGGGGCAGTTATCCAGAGAATGGCGGGAACACCATTTCAAGTGAAGTAAGTTATCACTTGCTTCGACATTATTCACAACACAACACAGCACTGAGTCATCTTCCTGTAAAAAATCTCTTGTCTACAGACTCCACAGAGCTAATGTTTGCCAAACGAAAGCCTGCTCCTTCCCAATAACACCAAAGATACCGCCACTTGTTCAAAAAACTCGACTAGTTTGCTTACTACAAAAATCTCTCCTTCCCAATAACACTAAAGATACCGCCACTTGTTCACAAAATTCGACTAGTTTGCTTACTACAAAAATCTCTCTCTCTCTCTCTCTCTCTCTCTCTCTCTCTCCCTCTCTCTCTCTCTCGTGCGCGCAGAGACACAGACACACTCAAAGACCAACCGGTTATTTATGGATCACCAATTCAAAGCTACCAAAAGCAAGTACAAAGAAACGATCATCGATTACCAATGCCCCTCAAACATCAGCCAATCATACCCATCAATCAAAACAACAATCCTTCAAGATCGTCCACTGTCCAGGCCAATGCCCCAAAGCACAACAGCCGCAATTCAAAAACATGCACCCCCTCCCACGATCGCCAAAACCACCGCCCAGAGGAAGTAAAAATCCCCATCTCCGCCAATCATTAGCCCGGAGTAAAAACACGGCGCAACACGAAATGGGTAAACTCCGAATCACACCAAAAAGCTCGCCAACGCCGGAAACGAAGTCCGAGAAGGGCACTCACACTCTGGTCATGAGGTACGCGCGGCCGTATCGACCCTGAAATTCGTTGGAAGAGATGTCGTCGTGGGACGCCGAGTCCACCCTGCAGAACCTGCACTTGAATATCTTCTCTCCGCTCAGGTGCTGTATGTACAATCGCCCCATGCCTTTCGGGTTTCGATCCAAATGGGAGACGCCTAAACCCTAAATCCCCAAATCGACGAACGGAACGGACATGTGCAGAGACAAATCTTCCGATTTTGGCCCCTTCCGATTTCCCATCCCCCCTTTTATGTCATTTTTTTCGGGAGGACCCCGTCGACTTCAGTAAGAAGTTTTTCCTAATCGGAGGTGGAATTTATGGTACGTTTGCATGGTTTTTCTTGTTCTTAATTTTATTATATGATTTTTATTTTTTAGAGAAAATGACACAAACAGTCCCTGAACTTTGGCTCAACGTGTAATTTAATCCCTGAACTTTTAATTTGTTCAATGTAGTCCCTGAACTTTAACCCGATTTTTAATATGGTCCCTAAACTTTCAATTTGTTCAACGTGGTCTCTGAACTTTTGGTACATATTCAATATAGTCCTTGAACTTTATAAAAATGTTCAATACAGTCATTTCATTAATTCAAGTTTATGGACTATATTGTATATTTTCATATAGTTTAGGGACTAAATTGAACATTTACTAAAAGTTCAGGAACCAAGTTGAACAAATTAAAAATTCAGGGACCAAATTACATATTGGGCAAAAGTTTAGAGGCTATTTATGTCATTATTCCTTATTTTTATCGCGCGATTTGATATGCTTTGTCGCTATGAACTTGCTGGGAAAGCAAGCCGAAAGGGCTAAAGAATAAGGATAGTAATTCTAAAGATAAATCAAACATTTTCATCGTTTTTGATCCTCACGTGGAGGGTCTCCACGGGCCAAAACCTAGAAGGCTTTCATTGCTTATGGGTGCGCAGGCCGACCCGGTTTGCGATGCCGTTCGAGCAAAGCCCGAGAGAGGTCGGCAAAAAAACACGGCGCATCTAACAAATTCCCCACGAGAAAATCTCAAGCCTACCTTTCAGCCAAAATCAAATCCAGCTTCTTTGCGAAGAAAGACGCCTCTAATGAGAGAGCTCCTGTGCCGCATGCACCGAAGGTGATAGCTCGAATGAATCCCCGTCTCGTGATGTTATCCTTGAAGAAGAATAGAGAGACCGTGGCAACGTGTAGTAGACCACCACCACACCCCTCGGAATCCACCATCAAAAACCGGTTTGGAGCCAACTTTTTTGGGCCCGTATCATTCATTAGCCTGCACCGGCTCCTTTTGGTTCGATTCGCAATTCCAATTTTTCAGAAGCGGAATACACAGGCCGACCCGCCAGGCACATGCACACTCTTATGTCCAACATAGCTCAAGAAAAGGAAGAGAACAAGTATTGCAGTCACTACAGATGAAAGCAACTTGAAGCATTGCACAGAACATTAAGGAGCTGTCGCAACTCAATGACAGAATACAGTTCCGGCCAACCCAATCGTTTAAAAAAAAGACATTCTTAACAAGATGCAAAGGACCATCCTTGACTACGGTTGACACCGTATATCAGAGCAAGTAATGCTTCGTTCCAGCATTGCATGATAGAGCCTGGTATAGTGTGTAACTTAGAATTTGGCAGTAAAAGAATAACCAAGAGTAGCAAGTGGCATAGCAATAGCATTTTACCTCTATACACAACAGAAAATTTCATATGTGGAACAGTGGTAGGACACCAAAAACATTGAATGAAATCTTGATTCTTGAGGTAGCAACAATAAGTTTCATCTGTTTTCGTCGTCCGGATCAAGAATATTTACATGAGATATTCCCTCCTCGTCACCTTAAAAGGGAATTACAACCGTCTTCAAGTCGAGTCTCTTCCACAGATCGTATAAAATATGAGCATTTTCTTCCTCGGGTAGCTTCATAGCCTCTTACGTAGAAGACTCGCTCTTCCAAGTACTATTTCCTCATTAAGCTGCAAGCCTAACAGGGCATCGAGCAGAAACTGTCCATATGTTTGGCATAAAGACTAATGAGGAAACTGTACTTGGAAGAGCAGATCTTTTGCGTAAGAGGCTAGTAAGCGACCCGAAGAAGAAAGTCCTCATCATTTTAGACAATCTGTGGAAGGGACTTGACTTGACGGCAGCTGGAATTTCCTTTCAAGGTAACAAGGAGGGAATTGCTCATACAAAAGCTCATCATCCAGACGGCAACGACAGATGCACCATTAGTATGAACTACAGATTGCTCCATACATTATACATCCACCACAGGTCATGTACATTCTCTCTCCCCTCATACCTCTGCTTCAACCATCATAAACCCCCAAAAAAGTGAAAAAAAAAAATCAGTATTTACTGAGCATTTCAACCAGGGGAGAAAGAAGAAATCATGTGAAATAAAAGGCTAAAGCTTTTAACCTATCTAAAATCCTAAGCAGAACAACACCAAGCTTTTCTGGGTGCTGCATCTGTTTCCTGATTACCACCACCCTGTAAAACAACAGTCTTTCCATTACCTACCCATATTGGATCCTGCTTCTTCAGTTCCTGTGAAGCGATGACTTTCCGGCTTAATATTCGGTATATCTCTTCAACCACCGTCTTGAATGCAGCAACAACATTCGAGGAATCAAGGGCTGAAGTTTCCATGAAAAACAAGCCTTGAGCTTCCGCCAAGGCTTTTGCTTCAGCGACTGTCACTTCCCTTGCATCCTTAAGATCGGACTTGTTACCGACAAGTATAGTCACAACATTCATGTCGGAGTGAGCTGTTAGATGAGGAAAGTACTTTTAGTTCTCAGTAGAACATATTAATCCAAGCATTTTTTTCCATAGCCATAAGAGATGTGGAAACAGAACACCATATGCATATATACAGAATAAGACTTCTAGTTCTCAGTAGTGCATACTAATGCAAGCATTCTTTTTTTTTTTCCATAGATTTAAAAAAATGTGGAAAGAGAACAAATACAAGCAATTATGCTACAAGTGGCATTAGTTTTAACTGGCCAAAGATGTGATTATTTACACAGAAAAAACAGATTACAATTTTCTAAGAATAAACAAAAATTCAATTTCTTTACGAAAAGGGAACAATGTTGATGAACTAATTTGCTAGCATAAAGCTTCAGGATTAGCACCAGAAATTAATGGCCATCAATTTCCACCACACACTTTTTTCCGATGACCAAAGACTAGTTTCCAAGCCAATGCACTCAACAGGAAGAGAAGAATGAAAAAGTAACCAGAGCATAAGCATGTCAAACTATATATCATTCACTTACTGTGAAGTTCATTAAGCCATCTACCAACGCTATCAAATGTTTGGCGTCTGCTAATATCATAGACCAAAAGAGCTCCAACTGCTCCTCTATAATATGCAGATGTAACAGCCCTGAATCTCTCCTGGCCGGCTGTATCCCAAATTTGCGCCTTCACTTCCTTTCCATTGATGTCCATCTTCTGCGTTTGGAATTCTACTCCTATAGTTGACTTTGAATTGGGGTAAAACTCATCCCGGGCAAATCTTGCAAGTAAGTTTGATTTCCCAACAGCTGAATCACCAATAAGAACTATCTTGAACAGGTAATCCTCCGTCTGCTCGTCTTCACCACGAAAAGCCATCTTTCTCTCGTCACAGGTTGGGCATCTACGCAACCATAACAAGAGCATATACTCTGATAATCTGCAAAACAATCGGGGCGCTCAAAATCATAGTCGAAGCATTTCCTGTCCGCAAGAGGAGAGTAAAAACTAAATTACCTCAAAAAGGGCAATTCAGGCAGATTAAATAGGAAACTTCCAAGCCAGGCAAGGAATACGCAGGAAAAAGCAGCGAAACATTACTTGAAGGCTCAGCACAAGGGAAGTCAATCTGAGCTCCTCTCTGAATGCAAATGTTGGACCAGTGTCTAGAGTAATATGACTTGCAACTCCACTCAAGTTTCTTCACACCATGCAATACTGCTGGAAGCTTTCAAAGAGTCGACTTCAGAGCTGGCCCAAACGGTCAATCTCCTGCAGAAAAATAGCTAATCAGAGTCCAGAAAGCCTTGCATTGATGGAGAAGATAACTGCACCATTTGCTCTAAAAGTTTAACAATGAGAGCTATCCACTGGATGTTCTGCCGCTCTTAACAACACTCGACAAGTGTAAACCGACAAAAACAGATCGCTAAAGTAAGATAAAAGCTGAGCAGAATCAGCATATGACACGCATTTGAGCCTTTCGCCAAAACTCACAAGTCTTTCCCCTCCTTCAACGGAAAATTAGGAGTAACAGGCTCTGTTAAACTGATAGACCGGGGTGGCCCCTATTCAAGCTTTGAAATTCTCCAAAAATCTAACCATCTCCCTCAAAAAACAAAGGTCAAAGAACCCCTAAGATCACGACACCATTCCTCTCCTGAAACGAATGCACCTCCCTCTCTCTGCCAAACTAGAAAAAGACTTGGAAATGGCTCTCAGTTGTACGGCAGCTTTCGAGACTTGATCATCAGAAAAAGTCAGCACTTTACTGCAATCACGAGCTCGCCGACGTCGTACTTCGCCCTCTCGACGACAAGTGCAACGCAGATCTCGTCGAGCCCGAGGCGAAACTACCCCAGCAAAGAAAACCAAAAACAAAAAGAAAAAAACAAAGACGACCCGCGAGAGAGGTTTCGGGAGCTTTCAGACAAAAAAACCCACGAACAAACCAGCAATGTCGACTCCGAAATAGCAAAAGCGACGTCCTCACGGCGTCGCTGCCGCTTGCGAGGAAACAAGATCATCAAAAACGAAAAGCTTGCAATCAATCAAACACGCGGGAACCCAAAAGAAGACGACGCCCCCAATGCACACCCGCACAAACCCAGGGCACGGACTACCGAAGCATACCGATTGCGAAGATCACACTCGCCGCCGCCGCCGCCGCCCTCCTCCTCCTCCTCCGCCTCCCGTCTTCCGGCGAGAACACGATCGGGACGCCCCCGCCCCCCCCCCCCCCCCCCCCCGGCTTCCGATCGCCAATGCGGGACCGGAGACGGATCGTTCCGATCGAATCTGGGAGGGAGGCTAGGGTTTGGACGTACGCGGGGAGAGCGAGGGAGGGAGGGAGAGGGAGACGCCGAATTGACGAGACGGGGGGTGGTGTTGCGATACCGATTGGCCTTTGCGGTATTCGAACCAGATCTGATTCGATCGATGGATGGACGATGAGATGATACGCTTCCGTTGCGACTTTATGTAGAAAGAGACCGCGACCACGTTCCCACATCACCCCCAACTCCCTCCCCCTCCCCAGTTAAGGAACCAGACCCCAGATGTTCGGACTGTCCTAGTTCCTATGACCTATGCCCTTAGTTCAACTCTCCGACGAATGATTTGGAAAAAAAATCTTGAATGGATCCAATGTCGGGAATTTCAATTCGCATTGTCTATATGCCGGCGAGTCCCGGGGGTTCGCGCCCTTTTTCCCGAGACAATAACCTTTCATAGCTCAAATTAAACACAAGATGATCGCATCGGATGGTCAGTGAACATTGGCTCAATCTGTGATGTCGTCCCCAAATCTTTAATCTGTTCAACGCGGTCCGTTGACTTCCGGTAAAGGCTCGATCTTTAGTCCTTGGTTTCAACCTAATCTCTGGATTATCTAGTCTATGGACTAAACTGAATATGTACCGAAAATTTATGGATCACATTGAATAAATTGAAAGTTGAGGGATAACATTAACAAAATTAAAAGATCAAGAACGGTATTGCACGTTGAGTTTAAAATTCACGAATTATTTATGGCATTTTCCCAACTCACGAATTATTTATGGCATTTTTCCCGTCCAACATTTATTGATAGCTAGCCTTGAATTTCCGAGCTCTGATTAGCATTGTCGACATTGGGGGCCGTCCCTTTAGTTTGGACAAGTCCTTGCTCCCATCGCCTAGGGTTCCGCAATGTTGGCACTGCATCACCGGAGCTTTCCTCCGATCTCCCCTTTTTTTTTTAATTTTAAAAATTGCTTTGAAATAATTATATTACAATGTGTTCATCAAACCCTAATGTATTACTGTTATCTCAAAAATAACTTTCTTTAGAAGATTTTTACTATTTTCTGTCAATATTACAATAAGGTCTTGTCGAATCCAAAATTTCTCTCAAATAATATAATTAACATATTCCTTTTTTTCTCTCGGGTTTTTTCAATATATACAAACTGCCCATATTTCATATTTGGATATTCCCAATTTTCGATTTTGTTTCAACTTTATGTTTGTTAGTTCAAGATTTGTATTTGCTATATTTGGTTGAATCCTAATTTATTAGATGCGAAGAGGTCGATAATTAATCTCTTTTTTTTTTACGAAAATAAGGTAAATTGTCAACAATGCATAAAGTCGCAATTTCTTCTTTGAGCCGAAAAAATAATTCAGTGATTTTTTTGTACTTCTTCTATAATTATCGCGAGATTTTTATATTCTTGCGCAATCTAACAACTATCATTTTATGAAATCATACTATCATGTGATGTCTACACTTAAATCACTTATGTTTGATTTAAAATCCAATTAATTTTAACTCAGGTTTTCTAGATTCTGTGTATTGAAACTCTGAATTAAAAAGTTATATTCTTTCATATCAAATTTACACATTACATATCTATATAAATGAAAATGCGGAAAAAGTACACATAAATCAATTTTCCACATCTATTCTGAATTATTATGTGATCTATTTTTTAACTTTCCATATATAGAAATAGAAAGATATAGACTAGAAATGCCATCTCTTAGGTCAATGACACCAAAGGGATATTAAATGAATGCAGATTTGAGAACAATATTCAATACAATTAAAAAGAATCAAGCGGAATCGGATGGAAGATGATGGGACTTCAGTGAATTTCCACGCAATTAATGGCCTTATTAACTTGTGCCAAACGGTGTCTTCATCGATCTACATGCAACATATTAGCAAATCCAATAGCAAGAATCTTGACTATGAGTATCTATCCGTTGTATCGTCAACAACCATCGAAATCCCAATCAAGACACAGATGGATATGGCCATTCCCACCCATAAATGCACACATAAATATACGGTTTTTTCCCTCCCTTCCACTTGGAGGATATGAACAAGAAAATGAAATTAGAACTCTGGCATGCAATAACACGAGAGTAGGGGACATTTTTTGGGTAACATTGAATGGGGTTTGCATCGAGTAGTTATGATGAACAGGCCATTAAATACTTTGATGCAGCTAAAAGCATTAGGTGTGGAGGGTCCAAACGGCCTATATGCACTGCTGCCAATGGCTGAACTGGACCATATGCACTGCCCCCCATTAACTTTCTTTGGTCCATTTCTTGTCAGAGCAAGTAGCCCAAATCTTCATCCTTTAGGGTTTGCTGCTCATTTGAAAAGAACACCCCAACAGAACCCAACAAGAACAAACAAATCGAATTTAATTCTGTTGGCATCTTGCTTTGCCAAATAATGTGTGCCACGTGGTTAATGAGATTGATGAAATGGGCATCATCGTGGTTGATGGAGTTGAGAGAATTCGGTAGCGGTTAGCATGCATGTCCACTCGATACATCATCTGAGCTGGTGAACTAGTCTGATGTCGCCTATGACCCGCCTTGCCCAAGGGGTTGATATTACAATCAAAAAGCCAAAGGGCGACCCTTGACGGGCTCAAGAGGCTTGCCTGTCATTGGGATGAGCTTTAGACAAAAACTCAGGCATGTTGGGTTCGACCTAATTGTGTTTGAAGACATTGAAATTAGGGTTAATTACTAAAAATCCACTCAAACTTTGGTATTGTTGCATAACTGTCGCCAAACTTTGAAAATTTACATACCATCCTTCAATTTTGGCATCATTGCACAATGGTCCCGCCGAAACTTTAGTTTTTGTTGCAGTAATTAGTTTTTTTTCATCTCTTTAGCCGTTAAGTGTTACTCGAACATGAACTGATTTGTTTTTCTTGATGAAAAGAAGCTCTATTAAGTTTTGTTAACTTCATCAGCCATGCATCCTCTCTGTTTATTTAACTTTGTTAACCATGTGGCCGACATTATTTTGGTCTAAAAGACGAAAAAAATTGAAAAGAAACAATTTTCAAGTAACATTTAATGGTTATGTAGACCAGAAAAACTAGTGAGTGCAACCAAAATAAAAGTTTATGGACTTTTCACGATGTCAGAAAATGCGACTTTGCAATATTGCCAAAAATGTGGGCTTGAGCATTGGGCTTGGCCCGGTCCAACCCGGCTTGACGATTGGGCCTGGGAATTTCAAGTGTGGGCCGGGCCGGTTCAAAAATGTCATCCGCCAAAAAGAACAAAGCCCGAGATGATCTGTTCTTGATCCATTTGGTGTTTCAGTGTAATTAAGCTTGACAAAAAGAGAAAATCTATAAAATTGCCCCAGTCAAGTCAAATTGTATTGCTCTAAGTCATTTCATTGCAGATGAATAGGTTGGCAATAAAACAAAAAGGTTTGATAATATGAACGGTCCTCGAACTTTCGCCGATTATTCAATCTCATCCTTAACTTTTTTCCCCTTGTTTGCATCTCTATATTACACCTTTGCTTTTCATATTGGTCCTTTAAATAGAACGAAATGAACGGCGAAGATCGCCGTCCTCTTCGATAGATAGGGATGGCAATTTCCTCTTGATATATCGGCATTGCTCCGCCCCAAAATGGGGCAAGTAAAAACCTACAATCCATAGTTTGGGATGGGGATTGGGCAAAGTTTCATGCCCCCCATTTGGGGTGGGCCGAGGATGCGGGGCGGGGCGAGGATGGATCTGGCCGGTCCTTCCCCACAACCCCGCCCCACTTCATAAATTCACCACTTTTACATATTAGGAGTCATGTTTTCCTTAGGACTCGTTTGAGTTTTCGGCAATATTATTTTAATTTTCCTTCAATTGTTTCCTACTTCGATTAAATTATGCTAGTTGCATAAGATGCCAATGTTGCTATTAAGGGCAACTTGATGGAATTTTAAGTCCCACTTAGCAATTTTTGTCTTTTTCGTTTTTTCCTTTCTCAACAAAGAATCAAGATGAACTCCAACTCCGACATGGTTTAGATCCCAATGGAAGGAGGGAAAGCAACTAAAGGACAGCACGGAATAATAGGCGAGAGACCAATGTTGCTCGGGTATCAATCCTTCTAACCATGATACTTCATTTTTACAAGTTATTTTTGTATTCATCACATCATATATATCTTATCTTATATCACAAGAATAATCTTCTATGAATCAGCGTGAAGATAACACATCAAGCAAGACATAAACGAGCTGATTAATCGGAGATTTTTGCCTTATTTGTCTCTATCCAATTTCCATGTAGATCAAAGTGTTATATTTATCTTTTAATTTCCGCCATGATTACAGGTGGCGATATCTCTCTATATATATACTATATAACATATCAATGAGAAATGTGCTTCATTGGCTCAATTCTTTGTTTCTTTTGAAAAGAAACTCGCTCCATACCAATTCATTATACTTATAATCTCGCCAAGTCAGTCCGGTTCAAGAAATACGACCGAACATATCGACTCTAGTTTTTCGTTTTTGTTTTGGCGGAGGATCTCTTTAGTCCATACATTGGTCATTTGCTTCGCATTGTATATTTGAAATGTATGCAATGTTCGCACGAGCTTTGTTTCTTCCAAGGGTAGATTAGGACGAGGCAAGTGGAAAGGTCCAACCCCACCAAACAAAACCCTAAAAATTACGTGGGGGCGCTCGATGTAAGTCAAGTTAGGCAAGGGTTGGTCTAAGTGCTGGTAAAAAAGCAAAATTTCATCATAACGAATGAGAAAGGTCACATGTCGGGTCACATCTCCAAGGATGATGCCTTTCACCTGTTGGAATCGATCCCTCTCCCGCCATTCGCACATTACTTCAACGTGGAGTCTGCTGAAGAAACTAATAAATATAAATGTAGATTTTATTACGATTTTAACTTTCGATCCACCGACTTTTCCTGTAACACAAGTAATCGATTCGATACTTATGTCATTAGGCCTACTTAATTAGTGTCTCGAGACGATCGTGGCAGACATCTTTTTGTCAAATAACACGAGGACGGCATTTGATTCACATCGTGACGGTCGAAATCCACGAGCCATCTTTCTTGTTCCAGATTGTAAACAGTAAATATGACATTTTGAGAACACGATTCAGATTCGATGAGAAGAAAATCTTAAGATGGAAAAATAAATATTTATTTTGGTGTAAGTAGCGGGCCCCCCGACACTAGACTTTTTATTCCTATTCTTACCTTCCTCCACCAAGAACATTAATTATTTTGAGAATAACTCGTGTTTTGGAAATATTTATTAAATATTCATTCGAGAAAGAATTGTAATTTATAATGTATTATCAATTTGATGTCATGTGTAATCATTACATTGAAAATCAAAACATTAACGAGACCAAACCCTTTTACTTTTGGGTAGCAACTGCAGCAGTTTTGAAACTGCGGTAATGCCATCACTTTCTTGAAAATTTATGCTAGCAGCATTTTAAGTAGTGGAAAGAGACGCACCTTTTTTTTCTAGGGATAATGACACCTTGTGCAATTGAGTACTCACTTTTTTTCTTCATTTCAATCAAGCTTCTTTGTTTTTCAACTATGAATTGAAATGAATCCCTATTA
Organism: Syzygium jambos; assembly: GCA_031216235.1. Taxonomy (NCBI): domain Eukaryota; kingdom Viridiplantae; phylum Streptophyta; class Magnoliopsida; order Myrtales; family Myrtaceae; genus Syzygium; species Syzygium jambos. The sequence continues at coordinate 2,037,842 of CM062223.1, forward strand.
AGATCATGGACATAAAATGCCAACTCGAAGACCAGCGTTAAATAGCCTTAACTTGGACCTACACTGTTAAATAGCCTTTAACTATCCGCATGGGCATCAATGCGACATCTTTAGATGATGCGTCGTCCACATAGATACAAAGAGCGACTCTAATCGTTCAAAACGGCACACAATCTCTCTCCTCATCACCCGAAGTCTAATCGGAGACAACACAATCTCTGCTAAGTAAGCGAGCCAAGTCATCGATTGTAATTAGATTTAACTGAGTACGCGAGCCGTGTCAGCAAAATCACATCACACGACAATTTATCTGGCATAGGTATTTACGACGTCATTACCTTCTTTACGGTTAATAAGACAATAGCGATACCAGCTCACACCAGAGCAGATGTCTCTGTCCCTTTTCCACCTTTCTTTTGGTGTAAGGATTTTCCTACAAAACATCTATTAAAGCAACTGGTTTTTTTCCCTAAATCTCTCTCTAATCATAATATTTTTTCCCATACTTATTGGAGACACAATAATAACAAAAAGGAAAGTATATAACAAGCTTTTGAAGTGCGCTCCAAAGACCATGTTAACCAGTTGCAATGTCGATTTAAGTAAGAGTGTCTTGTCATACTTTCAGCTGTTTTACTTTTTGCAATCCTTTTTAACTACGAAATATTCAAAACCTTTTGGAACATACGGTATTCACATTGAATAGCAAGCGTATTGAAATTTTCGTACTTCCTCAAAACTCCAAACGGAAACTTTCATTTGCAAACATTCTGAAGGGGAGAAAAACGACAAGTAACTAGCAACGACAAATGGGTCACGGCACCATCGTCAGTCATATTGCGGGTCCAAAATGAACACAACTTATTCTTAACGTGACCAAAGAATTTTTAAGATTTTCTTGCAGGAAGATAAATTCAAGCCGCACTCCATTTCCTGTGCGGTCGCAATGAATGGCGCAAGGATTCATTAACCAGCACAAGGAATCGTGCTTCTTTTCCAAGTCCATGATACACTAAAAGAGGGTCACCAAACCAAACCGACGCTGGACCCACCCGAGCGGGTCATTAAAAGTTTCCATCTCGATTCAATTCAAATCTCGAAATCAACTATATGTAAAACTTGTTAAGGGTATTCTCTCTACGGAAACGTGGCGGGGGAATTAGGGGCATGAGAATTCCAACCACACTCCATTTTCTGTGTGGTCATAATGAATGGCACAAGAATTCATTAACCAGCTCGAGGAAAAGTGCTTCTTTTACCCAGTCCATGATGCACTTCTAAAAGGGTCACTAAACCAAAACCGACACGACCCGCAGCCTCAGGCAAAAACATTAACATGGGGTCCTGAAGAAGAGAGGGGCAGACATCATCCTCCCACCGACACGCTTCATCGGGTCACAGGCACACAGTACAAAAAACAAAGAGGGCGACGCACTAGTACATCAGGCTCGAGACTCGAGGCTCCAACAACAGCGAGACCGCACACCACCAAGCAAGCCAAAAGCAAAGGCAAAAAGGCCGCGCGCGCACCCGCCGTGCCAGCTAATGAGGCAGCCAATAGAGCGACGACGGAGCGAAAGGGGCAAATAAATGTAAGAGTGTGTCCAAAAGAGTAGTTGGGGAGGGCGTTCTGGACTGGCTGTTGGTGGCCTGGCATTGAATACACAGTTTCGTGTTCGTGTCTTCGTCAATGGGCAGGTCTCAATTGGCAATGTTTGCGGATGCAGTGGATGGGCAACGAGTGAAATGACACGAAATGAAATGAAATGGAAACCGTATCTCTCCCTCTCCCTCTCTCTCTCTCTACTGCGATCTTGGTAAGCTTCTCACCAAAAAGATAACCAAATGGGACCAGTCCTTTACCTTGCAACCACAATTCAAATCCCAACCCCACCACCCATCACCAGCATCACATCCATTCATGTACACCAAGATACACTTTCAGGTCACGATTCAGTGCAGTGAATTTGCCATCGCGATTTAGCGTCGCCGACTCGCTGATATCATGCCCCACGAGTAGTTCGATGGCAAAGAACTCGCACACGTACAAGAGCAGCCTATTGGGACATCTGAATCAACATGGGATTGTGGCCGTGCATGCGGAGGACCCGTGAAAGTTCAAATGGTCCCGAGCATTTACGTTCTGCAAATTAAGGGGAAATTGAAAGAATAAAAGAAAGAAAAGGAAGTGGGCATCTCTCCTCTTTCTGTCAATTTCTTCCAGCCTTTTTTTTCTGGCTACATCATCATACAAGCCGTGTGCTTTCAACAAAGCCAAGATTCCGGTAACGAGAAGGACGTCTTGTTCACATTCTCTTATTCTATACGTTCCAGAAGGAATACGAAAAGCATGTACTTGTATTGTGAAAAGTCCCGAAGCCAGAGTAATTACTAATTCTTCTTCACTAATCAAGAAGGTGACGGCATCATATGTTTTGACAGAGTACGAAGTCACCCCCCAGGACGACCCAAAGCAAACACGAGGAAAACGACCCAGATGAGATCTCTCTTTACAAACCCAAAAACCACAAGACAAACATGTGTTCCACCAATAAATACCTGGTCAACAAGATCAAAATACAATCTAACAGTCAGTCTGTGATGCTCACTCTAGGCTTATAGCGTAGCTTAAAAAGCTTCTCCTCCTAACTAATGATTTTTCCTTCTACAATGATTCCAGCAACTTCTCAACCATGCTATACAAATCCACCACCCAAAAACACTCCCTATTTACACATCACAACACCCAAAGAACTCTTCGTATAATTACCTCTCCTAACTAGGTAGGGACGTCGGACCAGCCTTCAGGGACTGGAAGACGAAGCCTCTTGTCTCGGTTCTCGCAAGTACCCAAGAAGTGTCTCGGCCTGTCCAAGAGAAAAAGAACCCAAAACAAGAAGCTCAATTTCAGCAAACCCAATACAGGCACGGAAGTTGGAGATGTTCTCTTAAGCTTTGATAGCTCACACTAGATTTGGAAATTAAATGGATGACTGAAAGGGGCAAAAATCACTGGGACAGAGAAGTTCAGGCTAAAGTTCACTGTTATTTTAGTCGGATACCTTGAAAAGAAACCGAAGAATATCGACCAAATCATCAAAAAGAACTTCTCTTTCCCTCATAAAGAACTTGTTACTCGCTCGAGTTTAATTTGGTAAGAAGAGCAAAACAATTATACTTTGACCAAGTTGATATCAACACTTCGAATGTCAATCTCGAAGTAATTTTCCTCGATAGAACACGCAAAAGAATGGATCTTTTTAACCTCAATCCTCTCAAGAAAAGCCATACCTTATGCTTGGCCTTGACACTGCCGGTCTGAGACAGAGCAACAAGAGGAGGAATCCCACCTTCCCTCACAAGCAACCCTCTGTTCCTGACACTGTCACCACACAGCTGCAACAGCGTCATCACTGCAAACTCCTTCCCCTTCACCGACCCATCTTCAATCACTTCCACCAGCGCGGCCATCCCGCTCTCCTCCACGATCGCGTCCTTCCCTTCCTCGATCCCGGCAAGGCTGCTCAGCACGACCATCGCCTTCTCCGCCATGCCGGTCCCTTGCTCGCCCACCATCTGCACCAGCGGCCCCACGGCGCCGGCGCTCACCGCCCTCTCCTTGTTCACCTTGATGGTGCACAGCTTATACAGAGTCGTCAATGCGTCCTTTTTCCCCCTGTTGGATCCGTTCAGGAGCAACGACACCAGCGGCGGTATCGCGCCGCAAGCTCCGATTGAGCTCTTGTTCTCTTCGACCAAGGCGAGGCTTAGCAATGCGCATGCCGCGTTCTGCTTCGAGGTTTCGGTTCCGGTTTTGAGCACGTAGACCAGCGATTTTATCGCGCCGGAGCTCGTGATCAAGACCTTGTTCTGCTCGTGCAGGGAGAGGTTGAGCAATGCGGTGACGGCGTGCTCTTGAGTCCACGGATCTGTCGACCGGAGCAGGGGTACGAGCGCCGGAATCGCGCCGGATTCCCCGATCAGAGCTCGATTGTCGGACCGATTCTTCGCGAGCAACCTTGAGGCAAAACCAATTGCAGAGGAGAATCAGAGGAAAAAGCTCGGTTTTTTTTTTTGCTTCAACAGTGAACTTGCAGATGCTAATCTTAAGCAAATGAAGGAAACACTTGGAATCTCTCCAAAATTGAAAAAGGGTATAACGCGCAATCGGATCTTATACTCCATTAAAACCTGAGTTTAGCAGCAGCTGAACGCTTCACGGCCAGCGACGGCGACTGCAATCCGTCCACGCAGATCTTGACCGTCGGCTGGAGATCCTCCGGCGAGATGCTCTCGATGATCTCCGTCGAGAAGCTCTCCCGCTGCAGGAACCCCAGGCACGGGGAGAAGTCCTCCGGATTCGGATCCGCCTCGGCCCCGCCGCCCCCGCGTCCGTCGCTCTCCGACGCCGGCAGGCTCGCGAGCCGCTGCAGCTCCCCGGAGATGTCGCTGCTGCACGCCGAGAAGTCGCTGAAGGCCTGGGAGAGCTCCAGCAGCTCCTCCTCCGACGCCCCGGGCCTCGACGCCCGGGCGGCGGCCGCGGCGGCCGCGGCGACGCTGCTGTAGCGGTCTGCGAGCTCGCCGAGGCGCATGTCGACGACGGAGTCGGTGAGGTTCTCGGAGACGAACTCAGGCCGGTCGGCGGGGAAGGAGCACGCGCTCTCGTCCCGGTAGAGGTTGGAGCGGACGGTCCGCATGGAGCGGCCGGCGAGGCGGTGGATTTTGGAGGTGGAGGGCGAGAAGTCGCGGGGGAGGGGGAGGCGGGTGGAATTGGAGTGAGAATCTTCCAGAGAAACCATCGCTGGAACGGCGCCGCAGCAGCTGCTCTTCTCCTTCTCCTTCTTCTTGTCCTTCTTCTTCTTCTTCTTGCTGCTGCTTTTGCTTTCGCAGTTCCGGGATGATGAAGGGAGGGTTTCTGATGCGAGCTCTTGGTTTCAGAGCATCAATGGAGGTTTCGAGCTCGTTTTCATGGCGGAGAGAGCAGAGAGCGGAGGGAGGAGGAATAAGAGCTAGCTGTTGAAGACGATGCTGATGATGGCGATGACGACGACCATTTTGATTTTTTCATTTTTTGGTTTTTTTTTTTTTTGGGGGTGCCTCACGGTGGGGGACGCTAGAACTACCAACTGCGTCGGGTGCTTGGGTCACAGCTATGAGTCTGTGACGACTGATGCGATTCGATTGGTGGGCCAGGCCTGATCGGACGGTCCCTCGAGGGGGCTGGCTGGAGGATGTCAGGCCGGGTCTAGAGAGATCTGACGGGAGCTGTCATTTTTTAAGTGGGCCCCTTCCGGAGAACGACGTCGTGTGCGCTGTCGCTTATTTTAGCGAGCCTTTTGGCGAAAAACCAAGACCCATGAAACATGCAAAGGTTAATCTTCCTTTTCTTTCTACTCTCTAATCACCACGATAATCTTTCAACCAAAAATGTTGACCTTGGTGTTTGACTTAGAAAGGTTATTTCTTTAATTCCTTTTCCGTCGCATCGCAAGAGAGAAAAAGGAAATAATTCAGGCGCCGCCCTTTTCGCGGGAAATAAATAATCGGGTAAATATTTTTTTTTCTAAAAATAGATATTTGCATCGCTTAAAATGATTAGGCAATAAAAAATATTTTCATTATCGATAATAATTTTTGTTTAAACATCTTTGTGAACGATGCAAGTATTTTTCAATCGTTTCGTTTTTGTAAGCGATGAGAGCGATCGGTTTTAAGGAAAATATTTTCAAAATCATTTATTTCCAGCAAAATAATCCGAGCATTAATTACATCGGATCTCGTATTAGCTTATCGGTTCAGAAAAATCCCAAAATTTGGTATGGCGTGAAGCGGTAAATAATTCTAGTAATTTGTCAGAACCCTATCCGTCGGCAATGAGTCTGTCAATCATCATTAAGTTTTTGAGTGAAAGTAAATTCAACTGGAAATTTTGACGGGCTATCATGTTAAAGGTATCGAGCTTCTACTGCGGCGCTCATAATAAATGACATCGGAGCCCATGATCGATTGGTAGCCAACTCTCGATACGTTATCTTTATAGCGAGTCCTCAATAGCGGTTGGTGCTGCATTTACGTAGATACGGAAATATTTGTGCACGTCAAACGTAATAATAGCGATCGCAAGGCATCTTGTTTGGGGCCTCCAATTTTCAAATACTAAACAGTAAATAAGGGGTCGCTGTCGATTTTAAAACCATTACCTTTTCCTTGTGTCTCGATCGGGACGGGGCAAGCTTGATAAGGTACCCCGAGCCCCTTTTTGGAGCATCACATCAACCTTCGCCACATGCCGTGCTCAGCGGGTCTCGAAGCGCGCGGCAATAAATGCCGGAGACCACAGATCCCATTGGGACATGAAACACGTCGCGTCCCGAATCCTACTCAGGCGGAGGATTTCGCGACCATCTGTCGCGTCGCGACGTGGGGATCGAGCCTCGCGACGGTGTGCCCTTCGAGTTCATTGTCGTCGAGGAATCGAAACCGCGTTCGATAAAAACACCGGCCACCCTATTGAAATTACTAGGAGTGAGCAACTTGGACCACTCAAATCGGGGTCGGATCGGATCGGATCGATGAGTTTGGTCCGGTTCTCGAGATTATCGATCCGATTCCCGGTTCCTAAAAGCGGAACCGATTTTCGAGCGGTCCAGTTCCCGGTTCCAAGGGAGGACCAAGGGAGGACCGGATCGGACCGATCTAGGTAAAACCATACATCTTGACCTAGGTCTTGCACTTTTCACCCCAAAAAAAATTAATATAATATAAATAAAATATAAAAATAATAAAAAAAGCATTGGTGGATTGGGGTTGCGTCCCGGGTCTTGCCTCTTCGATTCTCCTCGACATTAATCATTTTTATAAATCCCTTTTCTTTTTTTTTTTTATAATGCAGTAATTTTAATACGCTTGTTCCACTTTAGTTGTTGAGTCGGGTGGCCGCTTTCTCATTAACAGCAGCAAACGCCATCGCACGGCCCGACCCTTACAATATGGTTTTCTTCGATGTCCTATGATCTTGGCCCGATGCATTACACGTCCCACGTACAGACCGGCCCCGGATAATCATTAAATTACGCGATTAGTAAGCGAATAATCGCGATTTGATTATAGGGCCCGGAGATGTAATGTGACCGCTACGTGATGAGTTGTCCGCCACGTAAAAGATTTGATCGCGGCATCTTAATTGGATTCAAAAAGAGACTGTTTGTCCGGACAACTTAGAGGCACACATAGGAACCAAACAGCACATCGCCGTCTTGTCAAAATGCACTTTTAAATTTTTTTTTTATGTGCCTATGTTGAGAAGTTGTGTTAGGATAAGTGTTCGCCCAATAACCTCCCCCCCCCCCCCATCGAGATTATTCGGAGTTCTCGTGAATACGACCGGCTCGATCGTTCGGGATATGTGTTCACGAAAAATCTAGGGTTAGCCGTCACCGAGGGTCGGGAGAGGTGGCCGATCGAGTCCCGCTCGAACCCTAGAGGATCGTGATCCGATTCGGGATTCGGGATTGCGGGGCGGGATTGCGTTTCCATTTTTGCGCGATTCTCGAGCATTTTCGGCATTATTTTCTCTAGGGTGCTTTAACTTAATCGAGTAAGTGCATTACCTATCTCCCTATTTATATATATCCATGAGCTAGAGTATGGCTTGGAATAGGTTTAGGGTTTCTTCTTGAACGCGACGAAAGGGAGGGGAAACGAAATCCTCACGAATCGTTCCCGGAACTCGACCATTCTCCTTGAATACTCGAGAATTCTGGAGGAAAGACTCCTTGTCTCTCCATATTTCAAACTCTTCCGACATTTTGGTGATTTCGTTTCACTCTCTTTGGTCTTGTTCGGAATCCTTCGCCCTACATTCGGCAAGCTTTCGTTCTATTCTCGACAATGGCAACCCCCGACCTCAACGACCGGGTGAGCACAGATCTAGAGTTCCAAGAGACATCGAGCAATGTTTTCGTGAGGGCAAAACCGAAACCCGAAATTATTAGTGACGGCAAGATTGGGGAAATAAAAAAATCATTGAACCCCCGATTAGCATTACATTGGAAGAGTCATATTTTTCGTGCGGCGCTCACTTTAGTATCAAAATGTTACGACAGATTGCTTAAGTGCCATATCGGAAGAAAAACGATTACTTCAGAGCCTATGTCGATAAATTTCGGCGAAAAGTCCTGGGCATGCGGCTTTTTCTTTTTTAAGAAAAAAAGGAGAAATAATCTCGACCGTTCAAATAATTGGAGAGCTTCGCGTGGACCGTGGGATTGGCTCCCTCTTCTTCTCGAAATGCTTGGATCCTTGTCCCAACCCTGAAATCCCCCAAAATCAAATGTAACCTAAATTGGAAATTCTAGATAGAAAATCGACAATCCAAAACGTAGATTTCTACAACCAACTTCATCTTTGTATTCATCATCTTCTTCTTATTACTCATGGGAGAGATTGGTTTTCTTCTTCTTCTTCCTTGCCGTTTTGTGTGCGGCAAATCCGAAGCAAAGCTGAAGAACGAGTTGTCCGGGAACGAGATTGATACTCCACCACCTTGCAGGCATTTGCTAAGATACAAGGGCTTTCTTCTTCGTGATGCTAGGTTCGCACATGTCGTCGTTCTCTATTGCGAATTGCGATTCGATTTGCCCCAAATTGCCTCGGTTCGAATTAGGGTTTGAAGAAGAGGGGGAAATGGCCGGATCCGTCCAAATTGTGGTGTAAATTCGGGGCAAATATGTTTAGCGACGTTGTTTAGGGTAATTACATCGACTCAGAGCGCCGGTGAGCCATGTCGATCGGAAAAAAAATGTTAAAATATTGCTATGTCAGATTTCCGGCATCCCTAATTGGAGTTGACACTTAAGTGATCTATACAAAAGTATAGATATTAAAGTGAGCATCGTACGAAAATTATGACACTCTTAATGCTCTTTTCTCGAAAATGAAAAAATATCTACCGACTTTGGCCTAAAAGATTTTGAAATCATGTTATCAAACACCCTCAACACTTGCCTTTGAAGGCGCAACAAACATCATTTTCAAATGCCGAACCAAACGCACCGTATAAGATTATTCGAGTAAAAACCGATCACGCTCGCACCACCGCCCTTCACCGGAGTAAAGTAGACATAATCTTATCATCCATTAACCTAAGTTGGATGATTCATTTGGCAATTGAAGAGTGGCGATGTGTGTGAAACTTGTGATTGCAATGATAAGCCCTACGCGTATTTGACAAGCATACGGTGTCACCGGCCACTCTGTTGGAAGAAATGAATAAGCAAATATGAAACCATAACCATCGCGTCACGCCACTCCAATATGAAACCATGGCCCTTTCCTCTTTTCTTCATCTCTTTTCGGAAGGAAATTCAAACGTTGATGTTGGAAATAAAGTGGACCACTTTAGAAAAGAGACCCCATAAAGCGATAATGGTGCCACTCGGATTCATCCCAAATCTTCTGCCCTGTTCTTGTGAGACTAATCATGATTATGCAGACCTCAGCAAGTTCATGGAAGCGACACGTTCTGAGTAATTATCGACGAGAAAAGTTATGCAACCTTATAATCAATATTACGATTTTTCAACGGTCCATCCGGTTAGAATATTCAAGTATTAAATTACGCGCTCCTTAATAATGATCCCACAAAGCCTTTCATGGTATCGAGCATGACACCGGGAGTTCAAATTAACGGTGTTTCCACGAAATCTCTCGTTGTCGCAATTTTTTGGCGTGAGACGAACTTAATCATAACTCTTTCTTCTTTAATTGAGGCAGAATTATAGAGAGCACGCGATGAAGATGCTACGTAAATAAAATTAACAAAAAGCGGGGATTTTTTCAATGTTTGCATATGGGTTTTGAGTTCAATCCTAGTAATTTAGCTGTTATTAAAAGAGGAGATTAGGGCTTGTCCCGTGCTCATTCCATTGTTAATAGATATTAATAAAGTTTTAATAACTCATGGGGCAGATAATTTGTGATTTCTTTTGGTCAGTCTTAGGGGCCGACACCCGTGTAAAGAAGAATGTTGGCGAAACTCTAATGTTTGAAAAGGATGTGACCAGAAAAAAGGTCAGCGGAGACGATCAACTTGGACAAGCCCCAATTTAACAGATGGCCCAAAAGGAAGGAAAAAAAAAACCATATGATATAATTTTTTTTGATTTTATACTGTTTTAAGTGTATGTGAAAGAGAGAGAAAAAGGTTGGATGGACAAGTTCGAGAAGATAAAGAACAGTTCATAAGAAGCTGGAGTTTGACCATAATGTGGTTTTGGATTGATGTGCCAAGCTAAGATTTCTTGGTTGACCACGCATCGGGTTCTCTTGTTCGACAGATTTCAAGGCACGTTGGCTGTGCATTGCCGCGAGATGCAGCCTTTTCTCCTCGATTTCATGCAAACATTATTTGGTGCACCAAATCAGTCTCTAACTTGTCAATTTGATAGCCTCTTATCCTATTAATCTTGTAAGCTGCAACCTAGGCCTCTAGTCTAATTTATGTCCAAAAGTCACTCTCAATTCACAATAATAATCGTGTCTCGGTTTGATAAGTATGTACTCATTTCGTCCTAGAGATGGCAACTGATCGTAACAAATCAAGTTTTCGACTTGCCCGAGTCGCGATCTGATATGGGGATTTGGATTGTAGAGCGAGACTGTGTTTCCATGTCGACAGCCCTTGAGAATTTTCACCAATATTTTTTCAAAAGTAATTTTATCTCAAACAAGTCAGTACATTATTTATCTCCCTATTTATATATCTATCTGTTGAAGTATCGCTTGGAATAGGTTAGGAGATTCTTTTCGAAAGCAACGAAGGGGAAGGGAGATGAAATCCTCAAGAATTGGTCACGGAATTCGACAATTATCGATGAACTTCTTAAAGTTCTCAAGTAAAGACTCGTCATTTCTCCGGATTTTAAGCTCTTTCGATTTCTTGGGGATTTCGCCTCACTCTCCTTTGTAGCATTCGAAATCCTTTGCCTATGTTCAGCAAGCTTTCATCATGTTCTTGACGATAGCGACCCTCGACCTCGACCTGGGCGGCCTCGGCCTGGGCGGCCTCGGCCTCGACGACCTCGACGATCAGGCAAGCACAAATTTAGAAGAGTTCCGAGAGAGACAACAAGCAATGTTTTCGTGTGGTAAAAAAAAAAGGAACCCGAATATATTAGCGAGGTCAAGATTGAAACACTTTAGTGCCAAAACGTTTTTACGGATCACTTAAGTGCTTTATCAAAAAAAAAAAAACGATTACTTAAGTACCTATGTGACTTTATAAATATCATTTGAATGCTTAGGTGACTTTTTTTCATTAAGAAAGAAATAATTTCGGCCCTTCAATGAATTGGAGAGCTTCACATGGACCGTGGGATGGCTCTTCTTCTTCTTCTTCTCGAAATGCTTGGATCCTTGTCCCAACCCTGAAATCCCCCCGAATCACATGAATGCTAAATTGGAAAATTCTAAACAGAAATTCGACAATCCAAACGTAGATCTCCACAATCGACTTCGTCTTTGTCTTCATCATCATCTTCTCCTTATTACTCATCAGAGAGATTGATCTTCTCCTCCTCCTTTTTCGTTTTCTGTGGAGCAAATTTGAAGCTGAGCTTCTTTGGAATGTCGAAGTAGTCCAAATCGATGGGGAGGTGGGAACGAGGGAGGAGGAGTGGAGACCGGATCGAGCTTTGCGAGTAGTCGAAGCCGAAAGACGAGTTGTTTGGGAACTTATGGAGGAGGTCTTGCGACATTATTATTGGTGGCTCTAGATACTCCGCCGCCTTGCAAGCGTTTGCTAAGATGCGGAGGCTTTCTTCTTCGTCGATGTCAGCTTCGTGCATGGCATCGTTCTCTGTTGCGAATTGCGATTCGATCTGCCGCAAATTGCCTTGGTCCGAATTAGGGAGAAGAGGGGAAGTGGCTTTGATTTGTCCAAATTATGGTGTAAATTCAGGGCAAACATCTTTAGCGACGTTGTTTAGGGTAATTATGTTGATTCGGAGTATCAATGAGCCAAGTCGATCGAAAAAAATGTCAAAATATTACCACGCCATATTTCTAGCGTTACAAATTGAGGTTGACACTTAAGTAATCATTTTTTTTTAATCAAAGTGACGCTTAAATGATCTGCCGAAAAGTTTTGACATTAAAATGAACGTCGTCAGAAAATTATGGTACTTCTGATGTCCTTTCCCCTTGAAAAATGCTAAAATGTCAATGCCAATGCTAATGCCAATTTTGGCTTAAAAGCTTTTAAAATTATGTTGCCAAACACCACAACTTTGGCACAAGTGTCTTTTGAGGCTCAATATCTTCAATAAATGATGAACCAAATGCACCCTATAAGATTCTTCACGTAAAATTGATTACCGTCGTATTACTACCTTCGTTGGAGTAAAGTAAACATAAAATTATCATTCATTAACCTAAGTTGGCTGATTGTTTTGGCAATTAAAGAGTGGTGATGTGTGAATTTGCGATTGTAATGCTGAGGTCGCGCGTATCTGACATTATGCATATCAAATTGCGTGCTTGAACATAAACATGGCGTCACGCCACTCCATATACCATGGCCCTTTTTATCTCTTTTCAGAAGGAATTTAAAAAATTAACATTTGAAATAAAAGTGGACCACTTTACAAAAAGAAACCCCATCAAATTGATAATTGTGCCACTCGGATTTATCCAAAATCTTTTGCTCTGTTCTAGTGAGCCTAATCGTGATTTTGCAGACCTAATCAACATCACGTGGCACTATAATTAATGAAAAATTATACAATGTTTAAGTCAATGTAATGCTTTTTCAACAAAACACTATCTTGTTAGAATGTTCAAATATTAAATCACGTGTTCATAAAAAATAATCCCACAAAACTTCTCATGATATCAAGCATGAGGGGTCGTGAGTTCATATTAGTAGTGGTTTCACAAAATCTTCGTCATTCGAGGAAAGAAAAAGGACAAAAACGAGCTTAAATGAAGCCCTTTCTTCTTGTTTTTTTTTTTATCGAAAGGCTCCGTCTTCTTCAATTGAACTTATTAACGCCTTCAAATGGTGGAATTATTGAGAGCGCGTGGCGGAGACGCTGAGTAAAAAAAAATAACAAAACAAAAAATGGGATTTTTTTTTTAATTTGTAAATATTATTTATTTGGTTCAATCCTAGAAATCACCAATATTTAAAGGAGTAGATTAGGGTGTGTCGATGCCCATCCTTTGTTAATATATTTGTAAAGTTTTAATTAATTTCTTTTGGTCAAATAAAGTTTTTATTAATTCGTTGGTCAGATATTTGTGATTTTTTTTTGGTCAGTATTGGAAGCCGACACTTGTGTCAAGAAGTGTGTTTGAAGCTGATGTGACCGCAAAAGTATGTCAGCGGAGATGCTCAACTTGAACAAACCCCAATTTAAAAGATGGCCCAAAATAAAATAAAAAAACCATATAATATAATTTTTTCCTGATTTTATATTATGGTTGTCAAAGAGATAGAAAAAGGTTGGATGGACGGTTCAAGAAGATAAGAACAGTTCATAAGAAGCTGGAGTTTGACCAATGTGGTTTTGGATGGATGCACCAAATCAAGATTTCTCGGTTGACCGCACATAGGTTCTTGTTCACCAGATCTCAAGCCACGTTGATTGTGCATTGCCACAAGATGCAACCTTTTCTCCTCAATTTCATACCCACATTCTTTGGTGCACCAAATCAGTCTCTAACTTGTCAATTTAATAGCCTCTTATCCTATTAAATCTTGCAAGTTGCAACCTAGGTCTATCATCTAATTTGCGTCGAAGAGTCACTTTCGATTCACAATAATCGAGTCTTGTCCGATAAGTATGTGCTCATTTTGTGCCAGGAATGACGATTGATCGTAATAAATCAAAGTTTTCGACTCGCCCGCAGTCTCATAGGGATATGTTCGGAATGTTTTTGGATTGGAGGATGAATTTGGGGCTGGTGGTAACCATGTAGGTCTGGACCATGCTTGATATTTGGATCAACATGTACCTTCAAATTCAAACTCGACTTACTGTACAAATATTATTAGTCTTTTGATACGAGTTAATTATATTATTCAATGAATTTACTCAGCATATTGAAAAAATATACATATAGCTGGTTTTCGAGCGGGTTCCGAGTTTAGTATAGGTAATTAGAACAAGAGGACGGCTTCAGATGTTACTCGGGGCAGGGGATTACGCATTCATCTTGTTGCCATTCCTATATTTAACAGTTTAGAAAGCGACGGAATCATTATAAATTTATAAAATATAAACTTAAGGATGTGATCGAGAGAACATTTTATTTAATAGAAAGAAAAACGAATAATTTTTTTATTTTTCAAAAGATGACGGGACAAAATCGAAGTACTTTATGCATCCATATATAATTAATTTCACAAAATTGACCTTATTTGATATCAAATCGAAGTCAAATAGATAGATGCTAAAAGTGAAAGAGAGAGAGAGAGCAAGCAAAAACATGTAGCCCTAAAAGCCACCTCAAACGGAGGATGAGCCTATGAGGTTGGAATGCTTCCTAATCCTCAAAGTATCACCCTACGAAAAGATAGAGAGCCCCCTCAATTATTGTGATCAGGTTTTCATTCAATTTTTTTTAAGAAATTCTTTTAGCCAAAAGTGGTTTCATTTTTTTTTATTATAATTCACAAAGCCAGTGACTTTTCAGTCGACCGAAAACGAGAGAGAGGGCTGCCGACATGAGAGTGACGGGTCGAGTGACGGGAAAATTATATAAAAAAATCATGAATTTATTGTACTTTTATTAATTTAGTTCTAAATCTTTTAATTGTGGCAATCGAGTCCTAACCAGTGACTATTTCAGTCGATCGAAAACGAGAGAGGATTGCCGACCTAGGAGTAATGGGTCGAGTGATGGTGAAAATTATATAAAAGGTCCTAAATTTATTGCATTTTTATCAATTTTAATTATGGCAATTGAATCCTAAAGATGGTATTACTTGTTTTGACAATTCACGGAGGCAATGACTTTTTTAGCCCACCGAAAACGAGAGAGGATTGCCGACCTGAGAGTCAAGGGTCGAGTGATGGGGAAAATTATATAAAAGGCCTTAAACTTATCATACTTTTATCAATTCAATCCTGAACATTTTAATTGTGGCAATTGAATCCTAAAAATGATAGTATTAGTTTTGATAATTCACAAAATAGTGACTTTTTCAACCAACCAAAATCGAGAGAAGATTGCTGACGAGGGAGTGATGGGTCGAGTGACGGGTAAAATTATATAAAATATTTTAAGCTCATTGTATTTTTGTTAATTTAGTCTTAAAATTTTAAATTGTGGCAATTGAATTCTAAAAATAGTACTTTTTATTTTGATAATTTACAAAAGCCGACGACTTTTTCAGTGGACCGAAAACGAGAGAGAGAGAGAGAGAGAGAGTGTGGACCACCGACCAGGGAGTGATGGGTCAGAGTCATATCCTATCCCGCTATCCCATCGCCCTGTTTCTGTCACGAGAGTGAGAGTTGCGAGCAACGTCGCACGGTGACACGATCATGTGTAGGGTCTCCATTTTGGTGGAGAACAACCCACCTTCACCTCTCATGCAACCCTCCAAGTCGTACTGATTCATGGTTCTTCTCTAGGTCCATGAAAGCACCCCTCATCTGATAACCCTCCGAGAAAAATTGAAGGAGCAACTGATTCCATGGGACCACCAGGAGATCTTATCGAAACCCCCTCTTGGGATAGATTTTATTTTTGTGTGGGGGGCATAATTTACATTCAGTGTGTGATTTCACATCACGGGAGCTCGGCAGCATAATACAGGAGAGGGCCAGGAATTATAGCCACAAAACATGAAGACCTGGCCCGGACAATAAGGAAAAAAGGACGAATCCGATCTCATGTTCGATCCTGCGGTTCGAGGGCTGAGATTTCTCTTACGACTTGAGCTTTGTCTGCCTCGAACTGTTCGTCCTCTGTCAGGAAATAGACAGAAGCGGGTGCGATAAGGCTCCGGAGCTTGTTCTGTGACGTGCTGAATGCAAGAGGATGGAGGAAAAAGAGGAGGAAGAGGGGTGCAGTACCTTTGTCGAATTTGAAATCGGCAAATAACCGAAGAAGCTTGCTTCGGTTCGCGACGAGTATGCTGATGATCCCAGGAGGCTTATTTTGGTTAGCAACAAATAGCTGTAAAGATTCAGAGTTGTGAGTGAGCAAGAGCCGTGGCGGGTCATTATGCCAAAGTCAGTGATTTTCGGGGTGTGGCCAACATATAAATACCTTGAAGACATGAAATGCTTCCATCTGTATGCTCTTGCTCGACTCCTGCAAAGATGTGTGCACCATTCATTCATCGAATAGTTTTAGCTCTCAGGAAAATACTGTCATGTCTAAGACTTAGCAATAAAAGCACAGACTAAAATTTCACTTTCTAGATTACAGAGTTGGCCATGCGTTGAAGGAAAAACCATGGATCCCTCTGAAGTTCATTTAAATTGTTCTGTTAAGAGTGGATGTGAGCTTCATGTTCTAAAAAAGAATGACTCGTATTTGATTAAGTGAAGAGATCTCGATAACAAAAAACAAAAAAAGAAGAAGAAGAGATCTCGATAGACATATACCCTGAGAAGATTCATGAGAATCATCAAATTATCCATCGAGCTCACATAACGCATCATGACAGCTGAGTTAGAACGATCCAGCAAAATATCCCCAAGAAGCTGTCAAAATGAGATGATAAGTAACATATGACCTTGGTCAGGGCTGGACAATCAAAGATAAAATAACCCAACATACACGGCATGTGAAAAACCTTGAAAATCTTATTGACCAAAGATTATAACTTCTCTCTACATAGCCTGACACAAATCATGGATCCCCAAAGGAATAGAGGAAAATATGTTTGGCTAACCCCACGGATATTAAAACAAAGGACCTTTTTAAATATTTTAAGAAAACCTTTCAGCTGATTATGAAACAACACTATAGATCTTTGTACTGGTACACAAATTATATGGTTCCTCCATCCGCACCTAGAGACGAACCAATATCCCGGATTCTCAAAAGCCTATGCCCCAAGGACTAACTTCGTGACATGTATTAGGAAAAACTATCTTTCAGGACTAGGCAAGACAACCAAGAGCGGGATCTCTCAAAGCAATTGATGATCTATCACAAGAAGAAGAAGACAAGAAACACCAATGACCAGGCTCACAGAATAATAGTGCCAATCAATTTGCACACCAAAGGCCTAATGACCATAAGCTGAGAGAAAATGTGAATTGTATTTTTATATCTTAGAAGAAAACAGTACAAGACCTACATGGACCATATAGACCTACAAGACTTAAAAGTGCTGCCTATACCAGTGATGGCCCCTTTTCCAATCCTCCAAACATGGTTGTTAGAATGGAAAAGGCTTGCAACTTTCACATGAATAGTGGTCGGAGGAATCTTTGCATTCATGGGTAAAAGTGTCCTATTTTGTTGACTTCAAAAATATATCCCAGTAACCATCTAATTTACCTTGATAGCTTGTCTTCTGGTAATGTAATTGGAAGATTGCAATAGCTTGGAGTTATAATCAGCGAAAAACTGCAAGAAGAAATCAACAGTAAACAAATCAGGTAGCAATAACATAATAGAAAGCCAAAATTCAGAATAAGAACAATCAGCAAAAGAGGTGGGAGAAAAGGTCATTCACATTCACATCATCAGAACTCCCGATGGTATATTCATATGGTTAAAATTGCTACATCGAGGGGATCTGAATCAAACAGCTGATACTTAAACAATTACAAATCATATGTATACCTCTCTTTAGATCTCAAGAACACCCACCGAGGAGCGAGTCTAAAACATGGCAAGCACATGTTGCCCAGGTCAGAATAAACATATACCAAAGAGAATTATGAAATCAGATGCTTGGCTAAGAGTATGTCAAGCACGTGCACACCATAAACAACATCAACACTTGCATTCGACATCTCAATTATTACTACTTATCGAAAGAACAGACATCCTCAATGTGCTCTGCCACAGAAGGACTGAAATATATTTCTACAACTCCTTCAAACAGGCTCAAAGATATACTAGAACAACAGCCAGCACCACCAAGCCTTGTTTCAGTAAAAGGGGTTGGCTATATGGAACCCCATTATGCAAATGCACTCTATGTTGTGTTAAGGTTATAAAGGAAGATAAATTGAATGAAATAAATTACACGGAACAGCATGAGCATGCATGTTGATCAGTTTATCCAATGGCAATACATTTGAAAGACAAAAAGTACAACTCTAAAGGTACATGCACGAAAATGAAACAGAGATGACATTACTCACCCAGTCATAATTTTTGGTCAGAAATTCAGCCACAGTAGATTTATGCCTGGTCAACAGTTCCTGAAACCAAATGCTAAAAAAGGTTCACAGAAGTGCAAGTGTAAGCTCACAGGTCTTGCGCAATCATTAGAACAGGCAATAAACAACTAGTCTGAATGGATGAAGCAATTATATGGCAATGAAAACTACGGATGCATGCTTGACTGAGAGAGAGATCCAGGTAAAGATATGACCTTGAATGTTGCAGCAGCATCTGCAGCAATATCAAAATTTGGAAGCTGTATATAGTCGAAAAACTTCTTCACATGCTCGGATTCTAACACATACCTGAAAAATATTACGAGAAACTTTGCCAAATCAAGGAAAGATGCCTATATTTCAAGATAAACCATTTTAAGAAAAGGTAGGACATAAGTAACATCTTTGAAAATCTTAAACATAACAAAAAAGAAAAAAATTGCTAGCTAGCTTCCATCAAATTTATTTAATAGACTTGAGATGAATCAACCATCATCAGGACACAGGAGGGGATCTAACTCCGGACTCCAGTTGAGTAGCCTAAGAATTCAACCGAAATCAACAAATTTGACAAGAATATTCCATATGAGACAGCACCCTCTAGTAGGCACTTCAACATCCATATATGTAAACACTGAACACCCAAAACATATGATCTAATCTTAGTACTATAAGAAAAGTATTTCCAATTATGCTACAGTTCAACGAGATACACACAGAAATAGATGTTTCACAGGAGTTGGAGAAACTGCTACAGTTAACCCAAGCAAAAGCAAAAATTTGGAGGTGAGGAAAACCAATTTCATCAATCCAATATAGTCATTATTCAAAAGAAGATTACAACTAATAATAACCTTACTCTCTCTTGGAAAAAGAAAGCATTGTTCATTTTATGAGTATTTTAACCTCAAAATATCCAAGATATGCAATGCTGTTCATAATTTGGCAATGATATGGCTAATTATCACGACTTGAGAGGAGATTAAATTGCTAACAGCAGATGAATAGCCTCAACTACCGTGAGCAAATTTAAGTAAACCCAAGTTTTTCATGCTCACCTCGCAACACTCTGGTGACGAATGCACTCCCTAAGCATTGCACCATAGTGCAGAGCCATTTCTGTGTCATCATAACTAGAGCAAACAATATTTATAAATCAGAGGCTGCTACTGGTGGAGAAAGAACAAAATGCTGATAGATGGACAAAGCTCAGTAGAGTCCCAAGCAAAACTGAAATAGCAAACTGCTCAAAATAATGGTTTTGAAGAACTCTACCAGTCACCTTCTACTGTCAAAAATAAAATAGCTCCTGAAACTACTCAAGAGGTATCCAAACTTACTAACTTAATGGACTAATTCCAGTTATTTCAGAATATAAGAACCATATTGACATCCACTCAAATAAACTCTCTTGCCAGGATCATGTTCTTGGCGAAATTTACTTGGTAAAAGAAATTCCAGCGTGCAGAAAGCTATAAGCTCGACAGTATTCGTAGACAGTTACATCTATTGCTATTTCAATGCAAGAAATGGCATAAACACTTAGTTCCACAAACATGTGGAGAGCTTTCTAGCTACAGACCTGGCAACAAGCAATATGGAAAAGTTGTGAGCACATGGACATTCTAAGAGTTGGAAAACTTTCTTCTGATAATGAAGCTTATCTAACAAAAAGCGCAACCTATTCCCTAAACAACATAAAGAAGAAAGTAACCGCAGAATTACTGTACCAAAACACTACAGACTGAAAACGTAGCTTACCCTGCTACCAGAGTATCTAAAAGGTCGAAGTTTGCTTCCAAATAATCAGACGCAATCAATCGTGACTGAACTTGCTGCCTTTGAAGATTTGCGACAATCTGAGTGGCATCTTTTCGAGCCTGCACAAAATTGTCCTTCTCATTGATCACTGCAGAACCAAGACAACTAACAACGTAGGCTAGAAAAATGTCCCACAAAATTGGCCTCAGAAGCAATATCGAAAGATTCAGGCAAGATTACCTCCAACTTTAACTTTGGAAGGCAATGAATCACTAGCCTCAATGTGTCTTCTCTGAAGAACTCTTGTGTCAACTGCGCACAAGCTTCTGCGACTGGCTCAGATTCACTATCTCCATAAAGAATCGACTTCATCTCCCTTAAATTTCTGTACAACTCCTCCACCTGGTAAAAGTATTAATGCATTATAAAGGTCATCTTCTTAGCAGATAAAATATGCAAGACTCATGACAAAATATTTCATCTACCATAAAATGTTGTGCGTGCAGACTGTGAAGCATCGGGAGGAACTTTTAGCCCAATCCTCACCATGCTATGAACAGATTTTACATAGGAATACAAAACCGGAACTTCCGAGTGTTTCACTTGGCATAGGCAAGTTACGTAAAGGCCATCCAACTGATTTCTCATGTTGGAGCAAAACTAACGAATATAAAGCAGTATAAGCTTCAACCCAAAAAGCTCCTCAAGCCAAGAGATGGTGATATGCAAGCTCTCTAACAATCGAAAATCTCCGCTTCCGAGAGGCACGATGTGTACAATAAGATTCACAATGATACAATGCCTCCACTCCTTATCCAACATGACTATGCAATTCCAATATAAACAATGTGAATCGCCAACAAATCTCTCAAAAGTATCCGAATTCAATCCAAGGACAGAATGATCAAGTCCCTCTCAGCTAAACTCTGCTTCAATCATCGATTTCTTTTCACGCCACGCCATCAGAAACATCAGATTTTCTAAGCCCATACACCACCCGAACCGAAATCAGACGACAGAGACAAAAAATGAGAAGAAAAAAAAAACAGGAACAAAGCCGGACCTTCTCCTCGCGCTTGGCCTCGCGGGGCTCGGCGCCGCCCCCGCCGCCGCTATCGACGTAGGCGAGGAGCTCCCGCGTCTGCCGGACGACGTCGGCCGGAGTCCGGGGCTTGTTCTTGAAGATCCCCTTCATCTTCGGATCCGGGAGGAGCGGCGGCAGCGGCTGCGGGGTCGCCGCCGGCGCCGGCTGCTGCCGCTGCGGCGACGAGAGCCGCCGCCGCAGCGACGCCGGCGAGGACCCGCCGCGGGCCTCCGGCGGGCGGGAGATGCAGATTCCTATCTTGCCTCACCTCTGCGATCCCCCTCCCCTCTCTCTCTCTCTCCTAGGGTTTCCGATCTCCGATCGCAGCGCCAGAGGCAGGAGGGAAGGAAACAGTGAGCGCAGAGAAACACGGGGAGCTCCTTGTTAATTTCCTTCTTCTTCTTCTCTTTTTTTTTCCTAATTATTATTATTTTTATTTTCAGTATTATTATATTTTTTCGTTTTTATTTTTTATTTTTTTACCGGTCGCGCGGGATTATAATTAGTTTAATTATTATTTTTTAAATAAGATCCAAACCCGATTTGCTTCGCGTAGGACGCCCAGCGGACGGTTTTGGCCGTTATTTCCTAGGCGCGGTCCGGGGTGGCGGGATCGGGTGCGGGCGAGTGCACCGTAGCGAAATCTCGTGCACCGTCGAATCCGCCGATTTCATATCTTGTTTCTTTTTTCTTTAAATCATTGATAAGGTGCCTATGTGAACTATGACGATAACTATAGCAAAATCAAAGAAAAGAAAAAATTTTCCAACTGCCTTTTCCAGCGAATCATAAAACAATCGCGTGCCATAAATGGGTCATAAACTCGTATTTGATTGTGTTATGTTGTTACATTGGTTACTTATATCTAGTAAATGGATTTAGACGATAAAACCCAAAATAATGCGGGTGTTAAATGGATTTACAATTTATTTACACCCAGCCTACCTCCATAACTCTCTCTCGTGCTTGCTTATCATAGTTAATTAGCTAATATGTGAATGACTTCAATTACATAATTACTTCTAGGTGACGATCGCTTAAAATTCACCCACATCGCGTCCACTAAAAAAAATATATTCCGGGATAATTTTTGGTCTAAGCAAAATAGAACATAAGAGATGTTTTAGAAGCGAAAAGTGCATTCATGCATAAGGCAACAAACTTATTTCCTTCAATCAACTACTGAATAATATATATTGCATACGTCATTAGAGGACCCTCCAACACTCAAGTCAAGACGGTGTGAGCTTCACAGTGAGGAACGAAATTGACAGAATTATGGCTAGTCAATGCAAAAAATCTCATCTCAAATGGTTATTTCTGAGGTAGTCCTATTTACTTTGATAATGTAGGTTTTTTTTTTCCAGTTTTTGAATATGTGGGATCTAACTAGGGATGAGTAAAAGGAACCGCCTAGACCGGAATGATCTAGCCAGGTCCGGGCAATTCCTAGGGACACTGATCCAATTCCCAGTTCCAATATTTTTGAATTGGTTATTTTTGCTCCAATTTCCGGTTCCATGGGTGGAATCGCCCACCTGGATCAGTCGGATCGGATCGATTTTCTTTATCTTACAAATTTGAAAAAATTAAAAAGCCCTAATCCTTCACAAATCATCCATCCACAACCTGGGTTGCTCGCCCTAATCCACGATTGCTCGACTCTCAGACGGTGGGCACCGCCCACTTGCCTGAGTTGCTCGCATCCCTCTCCCGCTCGATGCCTACGCTCGCTTGACTCTCAATCACTCTCTTCTTGCTTGACTTTGAGACGCCACCATCTCGCTTGAGTCGCTCGCGTCCCTCTCGCTCGACACCTCCATCACGCCGTCTCATCTCGAGTCTTGACTCTCGCTTCCCTCTATTGCTCCTTTTTTATTTTTCAATCGTGATTGCAATCGCATTCCATTGAGGTAAATATCCAATGCTCTATTTTTTTTTTCCGTTCCTGATACACCATTTTCGATGATGTGTCTAGATCTCGTCTTCGAACTGATCACGTGTGTTCGTTCAAACGCCTGAATGAAATGCATTACAAATCTGAGAAGTAAGTCGGTCCCTTCTTTTGTTGCCGAACGCTGATCCTTTGTGAGATCTGCTTCTTGTTTCGCTTTTTTCGTCTCTCTCGCGGGAGATTTTCGTGGGTATATGATTGGTTGGGTTTTAGCCCGTTGATTGTGCTGAGTTTGCTGGAGCTTGAGTGAGGCTGAATTGATTACCTTCGACCTTGATTACGTCTCTTGCGATCGGTTTCGTTGGCCCGCTTAGGAACCGGACTGGACTAGTCAGATCGATCCAATCCGATTTCAGGACCAGGCGGGCCAATTCCCGATTCAAAAAATGAGAAACCGGCCAGGAGCCGGTCTATTCGGGAGCTGATCATCCCTCAGTGTAACGGCTGGATTGTTATCCTCGTCTTTGCCGAAGAAATTGGATGCATGGCCGTGCAGGTCCAGTGACAGAAACATGACACATGAGCGCAAACTTTATTTTCCTCATTCCACTAGCAAGGAGCTTTTTACGCATCACGCAACGCACGCATTATTCACATAAAGTTTGGACATGCACAAAAGGCTCTTCAGACATTTTTAACAGGGTTGAAAGACTTGAGCTGCTTGAAGTGCAACCACGGCCTCTCCCACACCAGCGCCTCGTAATTCTTGACCGCTGCCCCTGCCGAATCCTTCGCCGCGAGGATCAGCCGGTAGTTCATGCCGGACACAACCTGGGTCTCCCCCTTGATCACGTCCTGGAACTGCAGGTCGGTGCCGTGCTGCGGGTCCTTGTTGAACTCGGCGACCGCGAACTCCCCGATCTCCTTGACGTGCGGGTCGTGCACATCCTCGATCGGGTTCCACTCGCCGGCGGCAAGCGCAGAGGGGGGGAGGACGGC
The DNA here is from genome assembly GCA_031216235.1 of Syzygium jambos. Taxonomy (NCBI): domain Eukaryota; kingdom Viridiplantae; phylum Streptophyta; class Magnoliopsida; order Myrtales; family Myrtaceae; genus Syzygium; species Syzygium jambos. The sequence continues at coordinate 2,061,939 of CM062223.1, forward strand.
GAGGAGGAGGAGGAGGAGGAGGAGGGGTGGGAGTTGACGCCTCATGGTGGTGGTTTTTGTTGCTTTGGGAGTGTTGGGTGCAACCGCTGGCGTTCGTCGCTGGTTTTATAGTCGTCGTGGGGTGGTCGGTGGACTTGAAAACCGTCGTAATATGCCGTTTGTCAGCCATGCGAGGCCAATTCAGAAAAGTTTTTTGTCGGCAAGACTTGGGTCAAAGATGGGCGATTTTTTGTGCTATCAGATAATAATTAATGTGAGAGGGGATTTTCTCTTTAAGATTGGTCAAAAAAGAAATTTTTTATTTTTACGTTTTCCTTATTTTGGGGTTCATCTTTTTGTTTCTTTTGAGATTGGCCAAAGATGGGCCATTTGTACACCATGAAAAAAGGCTAATTTATAAGTGAGCTGATGCAAGCAGATTTTTCTTTCAACAAGAGTTTTTTTTTTAGGGTTAACATCACAGAAAACTCCAAACTGATACGGTTGTGATAAATTTACCTCAAACTAATTTTTTGACCACAAAAAATACCAAACTGATACATCTGTGACAAATTTATCCTATATTAGTTTCTATTAAATTTTACCATCAAATTGCTAAGTTAAATGACATGTGACACTTGACGGATATACCAGTTTGGGGTTTTACCCTTCATTTGTCACAGATATATGAGTTTGTGATTTTTTTCATTAATATAATTTAACGGATGGTAAATTTATTACAAGTATACCAATTTGAGATTTTTAGTGGTCAAAAAATTAGTTTTTGGATAAATTTATCACAACCGTACCAGTTTGATTTTTTTGTGATAATCTTTTTTTTTTATAAGAACTTTTGGTAAAGGAAATAATTCTTACTTTCATCATTGATTAATTAACGTGTGGACAAATTCAATTACACAACTATCTTTGAGCGCATGTTTCCATTCAACTTATGATGAAAGTGGAAAACGATTTTTTCTCTTGGAGAGAATGTAATTAAGAATGAACTTGCATATTCCGGATGAGTGAGCCCATCTGCGCAATCATCCTTGGATCAACAGTATATGGGATTTTCACCTTAGTAAAAAGCCTTATTTATATGCAATGGGTCTAAGATATATGCTATTTGTCTGCCAGGCAAGATTGACACATCAGTGCGTCGGTGCTCCTGCAAAGCACTGATTTTCTCTTTGAGTTTTTAATAGATCCATTCTTGGTGTAAGGATTGAATGATTTACCAGGATGAAAATATTAGCCCTCGTACCATTGTCCCGTCGCCCTTACCCTACTATGATGCGATTTACAGCCACACATCTCATCTTGAGTCTGTTTTTCACAGACTAAACAAGATTTCCCGAGACCAAGGATACCAAATTTGTGACCTTTGACTCGCAAACCATGTACTAGACCACGTGACTGATTCCTCATGGTGTCATGAACCTTTTTCGAGTACTCACAACCTACGTTACCTCATTTCACTTGAGTCGTTAGATTGGGCTAATGCAAGACATGAGTATCTGATAATTTTTCCCTCATAAACACCTAATCTTACTAAAGAGGCTATCGAAACAGATTTGTACAAATTGATCTAACGTGAAATGGTATTGTACGCTGGGCATGAAATATTTAAAGGCTCATGTGAAATGAGCTAAGATATTTTGGTATATCAATTAGGGATAATGACACAAATAGTCCCTGAATATTTAAAGTTGGCATATGACACAAACATTTTTTGAATATCGATGATTTCTCAGCAAACAAGAAAAACTATGAGGGAGAAATGAATATTACCAACAATTCAATTCAGAGTTACCACTTGGTATATGATCAATTGATGACCTCGTGACATCTCGAATTTGAAGAAAGCACAAGAGGGAATGGTACTTACGAAGAACCATCCATATTGGAGATTATATCTGCCGACTCCTTCATTGTATTTGCACGTGATATGCACGTCGATATTCCTACATGCATTACAAGTGTCTTGTCAACATGAATGACACATAAGATGTCCTTAACTTAAAAGAATTAACGTAGATCTAAAATTAATAAATAGAGGAGAAGTTTGTTCTTTAAATTGGTAAATGACTTTTAATGAGACTTCTCCCATAAGTGCAAGAATCCGTTTAGGTGTGGCCTCTTAAAGAAAGCAAAGAATCCGTTTAACATCTACACAGAAATTAAACATTAACAAACTCATTAAACATCAACATGAAATCTTCCACAAAGCTAGATGTCTTTCAAGCAAGTCACCCACATGTGACTATTCGGACAAGCAAGTCATCAAGGATCTTTCACAACGGGGGACAAAAAGAAAAATAGATGCCTCCTCATTTTTTCATTATATAGCTTCATCATAGAATTACCAAATAAAGGCTCAATCAAGAGTATACATAGAAAATCAACATAACACAAGCATAATACTTAGCTGCCAAGTTGTGCCACGGCATCAACAAACTGTTGATGATTATTAATACCGATAGAACGGACACTGGGCATGCGCGAATTCCTCATAGTATCTTTTTGTATTTTACAAAATAGTCTTAAGATTACTTGGTTCAATCGATTAATCCCACTCCAAATATCAAGTGATAAGCTTTCCAATACTATCAAAATCATAGTGATCAGATATGTGATGGAAAAAATATGATAACTTTCGACCACGGCATTCCATTTGGCCTAAATTTTGAATATTTGCCATTCTAAGATATTTTTGAAAATCGAATCGCATTTTCAAAAGTTCGGATCAAAAGCTTTCTGTTAATATAAAAATCGAGTTAACAACAAATCGAATTAAACATTATAATCGGTTGAAAACATAATAATCAGATGACTTACTTACTCGGCCGCCAAGTTGTGCCACGACATCAACAAATCTTTGATGAAGCTTAGGTGTCCATTTCATTCTTTGCTTGGCTGCATGATTAAGTTCTCTCTACTGGAGCCCATTGTGTCCTATGGGTCTAATGCAGTAGAGGAAGTGGGTTTGATTTTTTAGACTGTGAGATTAAAGTGGAGGAAATGAATACTAGCCTATTTTTGTTGAGCTGGTAAGCAATTTAGGAGAGTTATTAATACTGATCAAACCCTAAATGAACAACGGGGTATGCATGAATTCCTCGGAATAACTTTTTTATTTTACAAAATAGTCTTGAGATTACTTGGTTCAATCTATTAATCTAACTTCAAATATCAAGTGATAAGCTTTCTAATACTGCCAAAATCATAGTGATTAGATATTTCATACACAAAATATGATAACTTTCCACCGTGGCAATTCGTTTGGCCCAAATTTCGAATATTTGCCACTCTTAACATATTTTTGAAAATCGAATCGCATTTTCAAAAGTTCGGATCATAAGCTTTCCGTTGATATAATAATCGAGTTAACAAAAAATCGGATGAAACATTATAATCGGTTGAAATTTGGTCAAATAGGTGAAGCGATGAATAAGTTAACTTCTCCATGTTGTTGTTTTAGTGCTTCCATCCTCGACTGTTTTTTCTGCATATGGTAACATCAAATGTACTGAAATTAGCTTGAATAAGCCATTGCTTGTTGCAAACAATATAAAACGATAACTTCGTCTAATTTGGAGCTGAAATTATTTGCATCTTTGCCCACTAGCAGTAAAAAGGCATGCACCTTACTAAAAGCCATAGGAGCACCCAACCTCATACATTGCAAAATCCTAGATATGACAGCTGGATATAGTAACGAAGCACTTTTAGCATTTCCGCACTTGATCGTCTTGATGTTCTATTAATGAGTGATCTTGAGAATATAATCAATAAGGGAAAAGTTTGGTATACTCAAGACTTCTTGTCATAACAGATATGGCACATCATCAAAATTATTGAGAATATTTAAGTCAGATTTGCAATAAAGATTCGAATATCGGAATATTAGCTCTAACAATATTGTTCCAATCAATAAAAAGCTCAAATACAAACAAAGAACTTGCCTCCAACTCTTCATGCATGTGCAGTTTGAGAGCTTCCCAATCTCTAGTAGACAGAAAAAAAACATTTTGTCATAAATAAAGCAAAAGGTTTAACTATTGGCAAATAAAGAGAGATGAAGATATATAAACACCAAATTTTATTGGAAGACCAAATTTATAAACAAAAGAATCCGATTGATACAAAAAATAGCATAATTAGATTGAAAAAATCCTAATGCAATTATATCTCAGTAATGTCAAGTCAGATACCGTATTTTTTAAGAATATCGACGATTTCTTAGCAAACAAGAAAAATTGTGAGGGAGAAATGAATAATCCCAACAATTCAATTTAGAATTACCACTTGATATATGATCAATTGATGACCTCTTGACATCTCGAATTTGAAGAAAGCACAAGAGGGAATGGTACTTACAAGGAACTATCCATAGTGGAGATCGTATTTGCATGTGATATGCAAGTCGATATTCCTGCATGCATTACAAGTGTCTAGTCAACATGGATGACACAAAGGATGTCCTTAACTTAAAAGAATTAATGTAGATCTAAAATTAATAAATAGAGGAGAAGTTTGTTCTTTAAACCTATAAATGACTAAGAATCCGTTTAGGTATGGCATCTTAAAGAAAGCAAAGAATTCGTTTAACATCTGATTAAACATTAACAAACTCTTTAAACATCAACATGAAATCTTCCACAAAGTCAGATGTCTTTCAAGCAAGTCACCCACATGTGACTATTCTGACAAGCAAGTCATCAAGGATCTTTCACAACAGGGGACAAATAGAGAAATAGATGCCTCCTCATTTTTTCATTATATAGCCTTCCCTGTAACTTGATCATAAAACTACCAAATAAAAGCTTAATCAAGAGTATAAATAGAAAATCACATAAAATCAAGATAACACAAGCATAATCATCAAATGACTAACTGACTCGGCTGCCAAGTTGTGCCATGGCATCAACAAAGTGTTGATGAAGCTCAGGTGTCCATTTCATTCCCTGCTTGGTTGCATGATTAGGTTTTGGGGCCCATTGTGTTCTATGGGTCTCCTGGATCCGTAGTAGAGGAAGTGGGTTAGATTTCTTAGACTGAGATTGAAGTGGAGAAAATGAATACTAGCATATTTTTATTGAGCTGATGGCATTGGAGTAATGCTCACCATTACCACAATAGGAACAACAATAGTAATGTGCCAAGTCAACAATTTAGGAGAGTTATTAATACTAATAGAACCCTAAATGGACATTGGGGTATGCACTAATTCCTTGGAATATCTTTTTGTATTTTACAAAATAGTCTCAGGATTATTTGGTTCAATCGATTAATCCCACTCCAAATATCAAGTGATAAGCTTTTCAATACTACCAAAATCATAGTGATTAGATAAGCCACGGAAAAGAAATGATAACTTTCCACCACGGCATTCCGTTTGGCCTAAATTTAGGATATTTTCCATTTTAAAATATTTTTTAAAATCAAATCGCATTTTCAAAAGTTTGGATCATAAGCTTTCCATTGATATAAAAATTGAATTAACAAAAAATCGAATCAAACATTATAATCAGTTGAAAATATAATCATCAAATGACTTATTGACTCGGCCGCCAAGTTGTGCCATGGCATGAACAAAGCTTTGATGAAATTCAGGTGTCCATTTCATTTTTTGCTTGGCTGCATGATTAAGTTCCTTCTACTGGAGCTCATTGTGTCCTATGGGTCTAATGTAGTAGAAGAAGTGGGTTTGATTTCTTAGACCGTGAGATTAAATTGGAGGAAATAAATACTAGCCTATTTTTGTTGAGTTGATGGTAAGCAATTTAGAAGAGTTATTAATACTGATTGAACCCTAAACGAACAGCGGGGTATGCATGAATTCCTCGGAATATCTTTTTCTATTTTACAAAATATTCTTAAGATTACTTGGTTCAATCCACTAATCAAACTTCAAATATCAAGTGATAAGCTTGCTGATTAGATATTTGATAGACAAAATATGATGACTTTCCACCACGGTAAATGTTTAATTTAGTCTTTCAATTATATGAAAATATTCAATGTAGTCCTTCCATTAATTCAAGTGCAGGGACTACATAAAATATTTTTATATAGTTCAGGGACTAAATTAAATATTTTTTATACAATTTAGGGACTACATTGAACAAATCAAAACTTCATGAACCATATTGAACATTAAGTTAAAGTTCAAGAACTATATTGAACAAATTAAAAGTCCAAGGATCAAATTGCACATTATGCCAAAGTTCAGAGACTGTTTGTGTCATTTTCCCTATCGATTATATTGAGCAGTATTTACTAGTTTTCCCTATGAAGACCTAATCTTGCTAAATAAGGCAAATATAAAAACAGATGTGTACAAATCCAAACTTTCACTAGGGAACAAAGCAAGAATTGATCGTATATAAGCTACAATGCCCAATGTGAGATTTGCAATGATACTAGACATTTAGATTTCTTGAAAGCAAAATGCAAGAACCAATAACGACACCACAGATTGTCAAATTTATAATCTCGTGGACAGAAAATGTTTGGACAGTAGTTTTAATGAGAGATTAAGCAGAATTAAACAACGCATTTCTTGAATACATAATTAATTGATTGATTAATGCCATTTTACCAAGGATATGATACATGACACTGAAAAACAACTGTACTTTAGCCCAAAACCACAGAACAAGAATTCCTCTCCCTACAAAATTTGGTTGCCCTCCTTAGTTCCGTTGAAGTTCAAACTTTGGAATAATAACACAAATAATCCTTGAACTTTGACTCGAAGTATAATTTAATCCACAAACTTTTTCAATTTAGTCCTTGAACATTAGCCTAATATTTAATGTGATCCCTGGACTTTTATTTATTCAATGTGATCCCTAAACTTTGGGTACATGTTCGATGTAGAACATTTTTATATAGTTTAAGGACTAAATTGAACACGTACTAAAAGTTTAGGGATGACATTGAATAAATTAAAAGTTCAGGAACCACATTACATATTTGGTTAAAGTTCGGGGACTATATTGAATAAATTAAAAGTTAAGGGACCATCTTGCATATTGGGCCAAAGTTCGGGGACTGTTTGTGTGATTTTTCCTTAACGAAATATTAGAAAAACGATTACTGAAAAGGCATCATAGTTTAGTATATTTTGCAATAAATTCTTCAAAATTTTTATATTAAATTGATATAACAATTTGACATTGTTTAAACCTTTCGAGATTAAGGATCACTCTAAGCAAAATCGAAACAAAACTTTTTGTACCCAGAAACATTCAAATCTTGATCGACAGTAGCGATTTTACTACGTCGTATCGAATCGCAACTTATTTTTCTCGTGGGATTAGCAAGAGACATAGCTCTCACATTGGAATTCTATGGATTAAACTTGACAAATCTTGCCTCCAGAGAATGAAGCCTCCCGGTAGTGCGGGTGCTCCTTCCTGTCGAGGACCATCGTCTTGTAACACGGCGACGATGTCTGGTTCATAACAATGTGCAGCAAATACTTGGTGTAGATTCTACTGTCCTGAGTTGCCCTTCTCACGATGCCTTCCAAGACCAGGTAACGGTGGTGCTTCAAATCGTCGATGTCAACCGCGACATCGGCGATGAATCGGACTTGCCGATCACGCAAGTCCTTGATCGGCACCCAAGGTGCAGCTGGGGGCTACCCGGCGGTGGCAGCAGCGACGGCCAAGAGAGGGAGGGCGGCGAGGAAGATCGTTAGGAGTAAGATTTGAGGTCTCATCGTCGTTGTTTTACTTGATGATGTTAGGTGACAGATGCTTCTTCCTTTTTTTTCATGGGCTTTTCTTTTGTCCCTTTATATGGAAAACCTATAAGATACTCATTTTGGCAATGCAAATTTTGGCATTGCCAACTATTGTTTTTTTATGACGGTGATTTTATTTATTGCCATATTTTGTATTTGTCTTTTGCCAAAGTTTGCAATCCTATAATTTTTAAGATGGATGGATCTAAGTAAGTCCATAAACTATTGCGCCTGAACTCTTGGACGTAAATAATGGGGGTATTCCACGAGGAAAATGGAAGAAAAGCTTTTTTCCCAATTAGGAGGGTTGGGCGCGTGGGTACCGGTACGTAAAAATAAGGAATGCATTCCTATCAATCAGCCAAGTGTATATACTTGGACAGACAAGGCAGCCCCAGTCGAAAGGAAACTTCCCTTGCTTTGACGAGGTACCTCTTGCTAATCACCACCAAGGATCTAAGGAAGGCCCCTGGTTATCGAGGGATGTTCATGAACAATATTAGTTGGCTAGGGACGGATTCAAGTGCGATGGCCCTGCTTTTTCAAGAAAAATTACAAATAAATCTATCGATATTCCGAAAATTTTCAAAATAATTTTCTGAACTTTTTATGTTCGGTTGGACAATTTATGAGAAGTGGTTCAACCTAGTGCCGGAATTTTGACTATCTGTAAAATGGGTTTTTTCTATGTAATTTGCGTGACTTGGGTACCGATTTTGTAGCCAATTATCAATATACTAGAAGTGCGTAATTATCTAAATACATAGTTACATTTATACAGCGGTTGTCCTGGATCATGTCACGGTGGAGCATCGGAGTTTCCATAAGATAAATCGAGCGTCGATACTATGTTTTGTAAGAGACTGATGCGTTTCCATGAGAGATACGTAAAATACGGAGATAACAACATTTGTTGTCCTTAAGCTTTCTTTAAAAAATTCAAACTAGTCTCTGAACCTTCTGTCCCGTGTGATTTTGTTCTCAAAACTTTTCAAAATCCACTCGAGTAATACACAATTTGGATCAGGACCATGCGATACATTGATTTTAATTTATAGTTTTGTGATAAATTAACTTAGGTGATAAATTTGATGGACATTTCACAAAAATAACAAAATAACAAAGCCTCACAAATACTGTCGATCGCTTTAACTGATCGTCTTCTGAATACTAGCATCATAGATTAATCTATTTCACAATAAATTCTGCCAAAATATAGATTGATATTACATTCTAAAGTTGTATGATAGATGTATACTCTTTGAGATGAACTATTACTCCGGGCGAAATTGAAATGACACTTTTCGTAGCTGGAAACATTCGAGTCTCGACCAACTGTAGCAGCGATTTTACGATATCGCAAATTTTATTTCTCGTTCGATTCTCAACTGTAAGGGTTACTCTGAAGTGAAACCGAAATGGAACTTTTCGCACCGGGGAAACATTTCAGTCTCGACCAACTGTAATGATTTTACGAGATCGCGTCGAATTGCAATTTTTATTTCTCGTTCAATTCTCGACCAATCGTAATGACTACCCCGAGCACAATCAAAATGGAACTTTTTGTACTGGGGAAACATTTGAGTCTTGACCAACCGCGACGATTTTACGATATCACATCGAATTGCAACTTTTATTCTCATTCGATTCTCGAACAACCATAACGGTTACTTTAAAGCGAAATCGAAATGAAACTTTCGTACTGGGGAAACAAACCGTGGCCATTTTATGATATCAAATCAAATCGCAACTTTTATTTCTCGTTCAAATCGAATAGCCTTTTTAGATCGATTTCTTTGTGTTAAACTTTAACAAATCTCACCTACAAAGGACCAAAGCTCTCAGGAGTGCAGCGATCAAGTCTGCACCTGAATCACGGCCCGGTAACACGGCGACGATAGCCGGTCCGTGAGGAGGTGCAGGCAATACTTGGTGGTCACGTAATCAACGTCCTGAGTCTCCCCTCTTACGACGTCTTTGAAAATCAGGTCGGTGTGGTTCTTCCAGTCGAACTCGATGACCGCGAACTGGGCGAGCCCTCAGATGAGCTCGCTGCGCACATCCTCGATCGGCTCCCAGGCTCCGGCGAGGGGACCTCGACCGACAGCGGGGACGGCCGAGAGAGGGAGGACAGCTAGGAAGAGGGTTACGAGGAGGATTTGAGGTCTCATGGCCGTTGTTTCTTCCTTTCTTGACAATGGAATTGATGGTTGCTTGGTGGCAGGCTTGCTGGTTTTATAGGCTCTCTTTTTGGTCCTAATCCGGAAAAATCATAAGATTTCTGGATTGACACCATGGCTCCTAATGCAAATTTGGTAAACCGATAATTGCTTTTTCATGACTATTATTTATTTTGTTGCCATGTTATCATTATGTTCTGTCAAAGTTTGCAATCCTATATTTGGTCTTGAATGTTCAAACTAGTGTTTAGACCAGGCTTGTAAAAAAAACCCGAGCCGACCCGACCTGAAATTTTAGAGTATTTTGAGGTCAGATCTTATTTTCTCTGGGTATGGGTTTTAAATGTGGGTATTTATTAGGATTGGATCGGGCCATGCTGGGCTGAGCTTTTTTGACCTGGCACCAAATATAACCCTTCCCCCCCTCTCTCTTCCCTTCGCTTCTTCTCTCTCTGGCGGCCATGAACTTCTCTCTCCCCGCTTTCGCTCTCTTTGCTCCTCCTTGCCCTCGAGTTCGAGTTCGCGGCAATGGCGGCTGTGAAATTTGCGAACATGGCTGTGGTGGCCTTCGTCCTCGCCCTCATGGCGCTTGCCGTGACAACCCAGGTTGAGGCCCCGGCGCTGCAGCCTTCTTCTCTTCGCCTCCTTCCTTGGGACTCTCCATCCAGTTCAGCCTCGACCGTGGCAGGAGATCAGAGGACGACCTGATCTTCCTCACCTCCCACGCCGCTGTCGGGATAGCGAAGTTGTCGATCCTGGACAGCCCCAGGTTCCGGGATATTTGATCGATCTCACCCTCGCCCCTCTCGACCCGGAATCTCGTCTGTTCGAACAAGTCCAGCGACCGTGTGTGGAGCGAGGCCGAGGCGGAGGACGAGGAGTCGTTGGGCGAGTGCGATGACAAGGACACATCTTAGTTGTAGTCGTAGTGCTTCGCTGCGTTCCGACGCTCAAGCCGCCTCTTCGTCGACCCCCAATTCGTCCCAAACTCCATCGGCTTCTTCTCTAGAGAAGAATCGAGGCATGTGGCAATTGCATAAGGCTTAGGGTTTTGGGACCCTAAACCCGACCCGAACCGACCCGACCCGACCTTTTTCTTGGAGTATATGTTGAAAAGGGTCTTGGGTTGGGTCGAGCGTGACCCTGTATATTTCGGGTCGGGCCGAGTATCATGAAAGCCCAACCCAAGCCGACCCATTGACACCCCCAGTTTACACTTTCGAAAATCCACTCAACATATCCATTTCCTTAAAAATTCGAACACCTTAAGCTGAGGCTACCATCGATAGGCATGCGGTCTTACTGGTAAAGGAATTGGGGGCGGTGGGGACGCTAGTATTACACGGACGGGGTTTGACTCCCGCGGCAAGAGGCAAAACAAAATTCAGAGGATGAGGAGAGTTAAAAAAAGGACAGACCAAAAAAAAAAAGCTGAGACGACCAAAAATTGTTGTTAAATTCGTAATGCTAGCGGCCACATGGCTTGCATGTATCCTCCATGTCATGTATATATATCGATAAAAAGTAGAGTATTCTTTTTTTTTGCTGACTTAGGAAAATAATGTGAGAGTCCTCATCATGATTTTGGCCCAACAAATGCTGACGTGGCAGATTGAAAATAACGTGAGAGTCCTCATAATTTGCAATATCAATTATTTTTTCTTTGTACTACACAAAAATTTAGGCCTAATTTCAAAAAAAAAAGCATCAACTTTTACCTTGAGCAACAATTCAGGCTCAAACTTTTTTTATCTCATTAAAAATTATTAAATTTCACTTAAATTCTAAATTTGGCCTGAATCATTTGAAAATTTCACACCATGGGGGCCAGATTCGGGATTAGAGTAAAAGTTAGTGCTTTTTATCGAAACAAAAAAAGTTTGGGCCAAAATTATCACTTAAGATATAGTTGGTACTTTTTTGTTTTTTTTTTGAATTAGCCCAAAAACTAATATGATAAACTTAATAATTGTTTCATCCTTGTATTTTTGCAGTATCAATGTTTTCATCCTTGCAACTTTCATGTCCTGGACATCGCAAAACTTTTTACAAACCTCTTCCTATTATTAAATGTTGTTTGCACACTTTCTTGCAATAGTTATAGTCTCATTTAGAACCAAAAATAAATTAATTAGCTAAGAGTATTCAGAACTTTGGCTCACATTCTGCTCTATTTTATTTATAATTAAGCAAAGCCTACACCAGAAACATGAGGATAGAAAGGGATAAAGATCGATGATCATCCGAAAACGTACAGTTATCCGACCTGAACCTCACTTTAAACCGGACGATATCCGGCAAGAACAACCGGAAAAGCAATGTCGATTATCATTTGTAATCCTAGTCCTTAAGTTGTTCGTCGCATCAAGTTGCTACCGGGGAGCATGGCGACATCCTCCACCCCATGGCGACGGGCGAGCTTGTTTTCACTCGGATACGTATCCTTGCCTGCCTATCTATTTCCTCAGCTACTCTCTGTCGAACTCTCCTTACTCTATCCCTCTCTCTCTCTCTCTCTCTCGTCGATGCTTGAACATCGGCTGCGACAGAGCTCGACGTTGCGCCCCAACCAGCTTGTCATCGTCGAGAAGACGACCGAGCCGAGATAACCGAGCGAACAATAGCATTTTGTCCATTGAATAAAAATATACTGCCGTCATTCATTGCTTAATTACCGTGGAATTTTTTTGATATTTTTCGAGCCATAGTTGAGGTTGAAATCGGTGTCGTGTTTTCCATGAACTTTTCTCCGGCATTCTCGACATACACTAGCCCATTTCACGCGAACCGTTAGAACGAATTAACCTCGGACGGGAGTATTTAATAGTTTTACTTCACTAAGACCTAATCTTACTAAGGCGAATATCAAAACGGGTACGAACAAATCCAAAATTTCAGTGAACAAATCGAGAATCGATTATATGTAGTTGCACCACCCAATTGCGAAATTTGTAATGGTACTTGACTTTTACATCCCTCGAGAGCAAGGTGCAAGAACCAGTAGCTACACAGATTGGCAAAATTACAGTACAGTCTCGTGGACAGAAAAAGTTTGGAAAGTACATATAACGAGAGATTAAGCAGAATTTAAAGCAACATATTTCTTGAATACGTAATTAATTAATTAATTGATTGATTGAATAATGCCATTTTGCCTAGGACATCACAGGTAAGTTCGATTGAAGCAACGAGTTTGGAGAATCGATATCGGATTATGAATTCTGGCATCATAGTTTAGTCTATTTTGCAATAAATTCCTCGAAATGTGAAGCGACATCACATTGTGAAGTTGTATGATGATTTCAAACTTATGAGATAAGCAAAATTGAAATAAAACTTTTCGTACGGAGAAACTTTCGAGTCCGGAACAGCCGCAACTATTTTATGGTAACGCATCGAATTACGACTTTTATTCCCTATTCGATTAGCAGAAAAGAGAGAACTTAGCAAATTTCACCACCGAAGGACAAAAGCTCCAAGGACTGCTGCTTCGGCTTCTCCAGTACGAGGGCTGCGTAACACGGCGACGACGGTTGGGCCATGACGAGATGCAGGTAGTACTTGGTGCCGCCATCGGCCAGAGTTTCCCCTCTCCTGATGTCTTTGAAAACCAGGTTGGTGTGGTTCCGGCTGTTGAACGTGCTGACGGCAAACTTGGCGATCGCTTGGACGTGTGGATCATGCACGTTGTTGATCGGCACCCAGCTTCCGTCCGCCAACTTCCGGCCGACGGTGGCGATGGCCGAGAGAGGGAGGACGGCCAGGAAGATTGTTAGGAGGAGGATTTGAGGTTTCATTGTTGTCGTTTGTTTTCCCTTGACGATGGTGGGGTTCGTGCAATTGATGGTTTGCTTGTAAGCAGATTTGCTGGGTCTTATAAGGGCTTATTTTGTTCCAAATATGGATGCTTATCGGATTTTGTTCCTAATATGGATGCTTATCGGATTGACAATTTGACACCATGGCTCCTTGCAGACTGAAATGCAAATTTGATCACCGAAGATTTTTTTCCTTCTAATGACTATGGTTTTAAATATTATTGCCATATTTTACCATCCTCTGCCAAAGTTTGTGATCCTACAATTTAGTGATGATTACATGAATGTTCATTGGCTAGCCACAGGTCCAAGTGGGATGGCCCTGCTTTTTCAAGAAAATCAGAATTAAGTCCTGTGAAGTGGGGGAAAAGTATCAGAAAAGTTCTAAATCTTTTGATGTAATGTCAATTCAATCGTTCCGGCGAATTTCAATCGAATATTGCTAAGTTGGACGAGAGCCGTTACTTGGCATGATTGATGCTGACGTGGATAACTTTGAATAATATTTTAATATTTTTTTTTCGCATTATTTATTTATTTTTCTTTTCTTTCTTTTTATCTTTTTTTCCTCTTCTTCATTCTTCCTCCAGCTAGTCGCCAGACCTTGGCGATGAGCTAGAGGCCTAGGCCGGCGAGCCCTGCCCTCTTCGAATGGCCACACTGGTGAGGGTCGAGCCTCACCTTCACCGGATTTGGGCAGGGTTGAGCCTCGCCATGGCTGAGCAAGGTTAGAGCCCTTGCCAGTGGCGGGGCTAGGCACGACCTCACCAGCCTCAAGCCTCTAGCCAGTCGCTGAGGTCTAGTGACCGATTGGAGGAAGAAGGAAAGGAAGGGAAAAAAATAAAAATAAATAAAAATTTAAAATATTATTTAAAGTTGTCTACGTCATCGCCAGGTAGCCGTTTATGTCACATAGGCTGGTTGGCGTCCACATTAACAATATTCGGTCAAAATTGGCCAAAAAGACTAAATATGCACTATGTCAAAAGGTTTATGACTAAATTAACATCAATATAATAGGTTTATGATTTTTTTAACACTTTTCCCTGATAAGTGGTTCAACCTACTGCCACAATTTTGACAATTCGTAATTAGAAGTTTCCTATATAATTTGCATGACCTGGACACCGATTTTGTAGCAAGTTATCATTACTGGGAGGGTGCAGTCATATATATAGAATGATCGAGCAGTAACCATATGTATATAGAACTGGGACGTCGTTTTTAGTAGCGTCAGACATGTTTGCCGCAAGCCTTGCCTAGAAAGGTTGGCGATGAGTGGACCGTCATGTCAGCGGTTTTCGACCGAAATTAGCCAAGTGGACTATATTGAAAAATTATCAGAAAGTTTAGAATTATATCGGCTAAATTTGAAAATTTAGAATTGAATTGACGGCTTTATAATAAGTTTCGCTTATTATTTTGACCTAAAACGAAAGGAAAAGAAATAGAGGAAAAAAGATTTGCTAATATAGGATGATAACGTGACAGTCCACGTCATTATTTTAACCCAATAAATGCTGACGTGATAGTCCGCATTAGAAAGATGCACGTGATCTAGTGAAACACCTATTTGAATGATTCCAATGAACAAATTTTTAAAAGTTTAGGGAATGGATTAATAAAAAAAATTTAAAAATCACATTAAACATCGAAAAAAGTGTTCAGAAGCCACTCACATCATAACCCATAAAATGCAAAATTAGGACCATGCGATGCATGGATTATGATGAATAATGTCGCTATAACTCAACTTAGGTGATAAATTCGATGAATATTTTACAATATCAACTTTTTTCTTTGTATTACGTATAGTCTTATTCGCAAGAAAAATCAAGTTAGCTCAAATATAATCAATTAATACCAATTGATCACTAATGCAATGCAATTAATACATGATGCGCATTTATAATGTTCTATATAGACGATTTTACATTAGTCTTGACAAGGACGATAGATAACTAGTAGTAAGTATGACAAGAGGACCGTCGAGCAAAGTTCATTTTCAATCTTTTCCGTTGAAATATAAATTTACTGTTGTTGATGATTGAGGTTGAAATTAATACATTTCAATTTTTGAAACTAGGTGGTCAAATTATGTAAATAACTCAAAAGCTTTAACATGAAGTTCTGACTTTAACTAAATATTATTTAAATAAAATAAAATACATTATGATTTTGTCCCTCAATTAGTATAACAAAAGTTGAAAATTGGAGGAAAGTAGAGGTGATGTACACCTAATTGTTGTTTTCCTTTTAGAACTCAGACATTTATTTATGTTAGGTTAATTTCAACTGGTAAACAAACCTTTGAACAATTCGTGTTGTGTTGATTAATTATCATACATCTCGTGTGAAGAGATTTCCTCTATGCTAACATCGTAGTGGGTCTACACTAATTGGCTAGCCAATGTCGGATCTTTGAGTTGCTGGTAACGTGAATTAGTTATGACTCAATTCGAACATTCCGTAAAGGTATATGAGACCAGTAGGGCAACATCGAAAAGGAGTTGCTAAAGCCAGTCTTCTTGTTCATTTTACTTGTATAAAATGGCTAACATGAAAATGTGAGAAATTAATTTGAAAATGAGGGAAGTACTTAGAAGTTAGTTTTACTAATTGATATAGGGTCATATTTTTCTCTACCCATCTGATCAAGGGTTACGAGTTCCGGACATGATTTAGATGCCAAATTAAACATAATTTTAATATGAACAATGTCTATGATTTCAAGTTTGAATCCACTAATCAGAAGAGTGATAGGATGAAACTTTTGTCAACCTAGATTGAAGGAAAATACGACAAATGTATATAGAACTATAAATCTTTTTTTTTTGCCACAAAAGAAAAGGCTTTTCGTTTCCAATAAAGTGGTCATGATGTAATCATCAGAATTTTGGAATTGGATATACAAAATTTGCAACCAAAAGAAAAAATAAATTGAAGTAATTTTGAAAATGCAATAACAAAATTTAAGATGATTGTGAGTCCAGCTCGCTCACCCAAATGGGTAGGTTTGGTCTAGACTCTAAAGTCCACCATGAAAATGTCAAATTCATGTCAACTGGAAATTTTGTGCAACTTTCATATCACGGGCGGACTAGGATAAGAAAGTAAAATGGACTATGATTATGTCATCTTACTAGGAACTCCCAAAAGTCTGGATATGGTAATCAAGTCGAATTACGAGTTTGAATATTAGTAAACTTACCGGGTAGCTAGTGGAGAATGTAAAATGCGATTTCGCCTCAATAAAATGACTAAACACGCTAATAAACACCAGTGAAGGTCTAGTTCAATCAGCGAGATGATTGATCCTACCAGACCAAACTTCCAAGTTTTGATTGTTCACGTCATAAGCTAGCGGTTTGGTCTAGACTCTAAAGTCTCCCATAAAAAAGTCTAACTCATGTCAACTTGAAATTCCGTGGAACATCCATATCACTAACTTTCATATCACGGACAAATTAGGATAAGAAAGTAAAAAATGACTACGATTATGTCATCTTGCGAGGAAGTCCCAAACGTCGGGAGATGGTAATCCAGTCGAATTACGAGTTTAGACATAGCAA
This sequence comes from Syzygium jambos, assembly GCA_031216235.1. Lineage (NCBI taxonomy): Eukaryota > Viridiplantae > Streptophyta > Magnoliopsida > Myrtales > Myrtaceae > Syzygium > Syzygium jambos. The sequence goes on from CM062223.1 coordinate 2,079,244, forward strand.
ACTTACTGGGTAGCTAGTTGATGCGATTTTGCCTGAATAAAACGACTAAACATGCTAATAGAGAATAGCAACGATCTAATTTAATCAGCGAGGCGATTGGATTCTTAATCGAATTTCAAATTTAAATGAGATTAGTATTCCACGGGGACAAACTTCCAAAAGTTTTGATTTTTCAATTCATAAGCTAGCGGTTTTGGTGTGATGTCCGCATGTCATTATTCTATCTAAATGTAATTTTTTCTTATGATAAGAGCAAAAGAGGGGAGCATATGTTCGCATGGACCGAGTAATAATGGATATGCTTCGTGATATTCAAATCCCAAATATTCTGGATCAATGATTTCGTGCGGATGAGCTCATGACGTGGACGGGTGCGTATTCCCAATGTTAGAGCCCTTTTGCTGCATCAATCTTTGGCTTTTTTTGGTAAATAAAAGGCGACCTTTGACCTTTAATATGATCGAAGTATCACTAATCTTTTTACTAATTCTAAGTAATTATCCGAAAACAACCTACGTCTTTTCACCACTAAATTTTTTTAAAAAGAAATATCCATTAGATATGATACCCTTTAATTATAATTTTTTTTGAAAAGATTATGATGGTTAGATATAAAAAACTTAGACCCGTCAAATCGATGGATCAAGTCGAAAATGGTCCGATTCAAATAGACTGATTAAACTTGTTTTGACCCATTTTCATGCAATAAAAATCTATTGCGTGTAAATTGCTGGTGTTCTGTTGCTGGTTTTGTAATCGTCGCAGGGAGGCGTCGGTGGAAAGGAAGAACGTTGGGATATTGCCTTTTTTTTTTTTCTAATTTCTTTTTCTTGATATAGTTTCGCGTTTGCAATTTGTCAGCCATGCAAAAGTAATTTATCAAACCGATGATGCTCTTGAAAAGCACAGACCTTTATCTTCGGCAAGACTTTATTTCAATGTGCGTTTATTTTCTTGAAAATTTCATGATAATGAAAAATATTTTCCATAAAAATCATATTCAAAGAAAATATTTAGTTTTCATTTGTCTGGTGATTTAGAGAAAATGATTTCCTTTTTTCCGGAAGGGGAAATCGTTTTCCCGCAATTTAAGCTCGTTGTTTTCATTTCATGAAATTTTTTTTTTCGTGTATTGATTAGTTTTTAGTCAATCAAATATCGGAAAATCGAAAGATAATCTTAAAAAAAAACTATTTTTTTCGAACTAGCGGACCCTCATCAACATATATGGGTCAAAGATGGGCGATTAACTTATGAGTGACCTGATACGCTTGCGGACCTTGGATTTTCTCTTTAAGATTCACCTGTGGCCAAAGAGAAGTTAATAGCGTTCCCTCTTTTGAGGTTATATCTTTTTGTTTCTTTTTGAGATAGGTCAAAGATGGGCCATTTGTCCGCCATGCTAGACCTGATTTTAAGGATTTTAGTAACTTTCATTGCCAACCTTAGATGTAAGTTAGACTTTCATAGCTAATTAAATTACATTTTCATAGTTAATTAGCTAATATGTGAATGACTTCAATTACATAATTACTTCCAGGTGACGACCGCTTAAAATTCACCCACATCGTGTCCACTAAAAAAAATATATTCCGGGATAATTTTTGGTCTAAGCAAAATAGAACATAAGAGGTGTTTTAGACGTGAAAAGTGCATTCATGCATAAGGCAACAAACTTATTTCCTTCAATCAACTACTGAATAATATATATTGCATACGTCATTAGAGGACCCTCCAACACTCAAGTCAAAGACGGTGTGAGCTTCGTAGTGAGGAACGAAATTGACAGAATTATGGCTAGTCAATGCAAAAAATCTCATCTCAAATGGTTATTTCTGAGGTAGTCATATTTACTTTGATAATGTAGGTTTTTTTTTTCCAGTTTTTGAATATGTGGGATCTAACTAGGGATGAGTAAAAGGAACCGCCTAGACCAGAATGATCTAGCCAGGTCCGAGCAATTCCTAGGGACACTGATCCAATTCCTAGTTCCAATTTTTTTTAATTGGTTATTTTTGCTCCAATTTCCGGTTCCATGGGTGGAACCGCCCACCTGGATCAGTCGGATCGGACCGATTTTCTTTATCTTACGAATTTGAAAAAATTAAAAAGCCCTAATCCTTCACAAATCATCCATCCTCAACCTGGGTCACTCGCTCTAATTCACGATTGCTCGACTCTCAGACGGTGGGCACCGCCCACTTGCTTGAGTTGCTCGCATCCCTCTCTCGCTCGACGCCTATGCTCGCTTGACTCTCAATCACTCTCTTCTTGCTTGACTTTGAGACGCCACCATCTCGCTTGAGTCGCTCGCGTCCCTCTCGCTCGACACCTCCATCACGCCGTCTCATCTCGAGTCTTGACTCTCGCTTCCCTCTATTGCTCCTTTTTTATTTTTCAATCGTGATTGCAATCGCATTCCATTGAGGTAAATATCCAATGCTCTATTTTTTTTTTCCGTTCCTGATACACCATTTTCGATGATGTGTCTAGATCTCGTCTTCGAACTGATCACGTGTGTTCGTTCAAACGCCTGAATGAAATGCATTACAAATCTGAGAAGTAAGTCGGTCCCTTCTTTTGTTGCCGAACGCTGATCCTTTGTGAGATCTGCTTCTTGTTTCGCTTTTTTCGTCTCTCTCGCGGGAGATTTTCGTGGGTATATGATTGGTTGGGTTTTAGCCCGTTGATTGTGCTGAGTTTGCTGGAGCTTGAGTGAGGCTGAATTGATTACCTTCGACCTTGATTACGTCTCTTGCGATCGGTTTCGTTGGCCCGCTTAGGAACCGGACTGGACTAGTCAGATCGATCCAATCCGATTTCAGGACCAGGCGGGCCAATTCCCGATTCAAAAAATGAGAAACCGGCCAGGAGCCGGTCTATTCGGGAGCTGATCATCCCTCAGTGTAACGGCTGGATTGTTATCCTCGTCTTTGCCGAAGAAATTGGATGCATGGCCGTGCAGGTCCAGTGACAGAAACATGACACATGAGCGCAAACTTTATTTTCCTCATTCCACTAGCAAGGAGCTTTTTACGCATCACGCAACGCACGCATTATTCACATAAAGTTTGGACATGCACAAAAGGCTCTTCAGACATTTTTAACAGGGTTGAAAGACTTGAGCTGCTTGAAGTGCAACCACGGCCTCTCCCACACCAGCGCCTCGTAATTCTTGACCGCTGCCCCTGCCGAATCCTTCGCCGCGAGGATCAGCCGGTAGTTCATGCCGGACACAACCTGGGTCTCCCCCTTGATCACGTCCTGGAACTGCAGGTCGGTGCCGTGCTGCGGGTCCTTGTTGAACTCGGCGACCGCGAACTCCCCGATCTCCTTGACGTGCGGGTCGTGCACATCCTCGATCGGGTTCCACTCGCCGGCGGCAAGCGCAGAGGGGGGGAGGACGGCGAGGAGGAGGAGGAGGAGGAGGAGGGGTGGGAGTTGACGCCTCATGGTGGTGGTTTTTGTTGCTTTGGGAGTGTTGGGTGCAACCGCTGGCGTTCGTCGCTGGTTTTATAGTCGTCGTGGGGTGGTCGGTGGACTTGAAAACCGTCGTAATATGCCGTTTGTCAGCCATGCGAGGCCAATTCAGAAAAGTTTTTTGTCGGCAAGACTTGGGTCAAAGATGGGCGATTTTTTGTGCTATCAGATAATAATTAATGTGAGAGGGGATTTTCTCTTTAAGATTGGTCAAAAAAGAAATTTTTTATTTTTACGTTTTCCTTATTTTGGGGTTCATCTTTTTGTTTCTTTTGAGATTGGCCAAAGATGGGCCATTTGTACACCATGAAAAAAGGCTAATTTATAAGTGAGCTGATGCAAGCAGATTTTTCTTTCAACAAGAGTTTTTTTTTTAGGGTTAACATCACAGAAAACTCCAAACTGATACGGTTGTGATAAATTTACCTCAAACTAATTTTTTGACCACAAAAAATACCAAACTGATACATCTGTGACAAATTTATCCTATATTAGTTTCTATTAAATTTTACCATCAAATTGCTAAGTTAAATGACATGTGACACTTGACGGATATACCAGTTTGGGGTTTTACCCTTCATTTGTCACAGATATATGAGTTTGTGATTTTTTTCATTAATATAATTTAACGGATGGTAAATTTATTACAAGTATACCAATTTGAGATTTTTAGTGGTCAAAAAATTAGTTTTTGGATAAATTTATCACAACCGTACCAGTTTGATTTTTTTGTGATAATCTTTTTTTTTTATAAGAACTTTTGGTAAAGGAAATAATTCTTACTTTCATCATTGATTAATTAACGTGTGGACAAATTCAATTACACAACTATCTTTGAGCGCATGTTTCCATTCAACTTATGATGAAAGTGGAAAACGATTTTTTCTCTTGGAGAGAATGTAATTAAGAATGAACTTGCATATTCCGGATGAGTGAGCCCATCTGCGCAATCATCCTTGGATCAACAGTATATGGGATTTTCACCTTAGTAAAAAGCCTTATTTATATGCAATGGGTCTAAGATATATGCTATTTGTCTGCCAGGCAAGATTGACACATCAGTGCGTCGGTGCTCCTGCAAAGCACTGATTTTCTCTTTGAGTTTTTAATAGATCCATTCTTGGTGTAAGGATTGAATGATTTACCAGGATGAAAATATTAGCCCTCGTACCATTGTCCCGTCGCCCTTACCCTACTATGATGCAATTTACAGCCACACATCTCATCTTGAGTCTGTTTTTCACAGACTAAACAAGATTTCCCGAGACCAAGGATACCAAATTTGTGACCTTTGACTCGCAAACCATGTACTAGACCACGTGACTGATTCCTCATGGTGTCATGAACCTTTTTCGAGTACTCACAACCTACGTTACCTCATTTCACTTGAGTCGTTAGATTGGGCTAATGCAAGACATGAGTATCTGATAATTTTTCCCTCATAAACACCTAATCTTACTAAAGAGGCTATCGAAACAGATTTGTACAAATTGATCTAACGTGAAATGGTATTGTACGCTGGGCATGAAATATTTAAAGGCTCATGTGAAATGAGCTAAGATATTTTGGTATATCAATTAGGGATAATGACACAAATAGTCCCTGAATATTTAAAGTTGGCATATGACACAAACATTTTTTGAATATCGATGATTTCTCAGCAAACAAGAAAAACTATGAGGGAGAAATGAATATTACCAACAATTCAATTCAGAGTTACCACTTGGTATATGATCAATTGATGACCTCGTGACATCTCGAATTTGAAGAAAGCACAAGAGGGAATGGTACTTACGAAGAACCATCCATATTGGAGATTATATCTGCCGACTCCTTCATTGTATTTGCACGTGATATGCACGTCGATATTCCTACATGCATTACAAGTGTCTTGTCAACATGAATGACACATAAGATGTCCTTAACTTAAAAGAATTAACGTAGATCTAAAATTAATAAATAGAGGAGAAGTTTGTTCTTTAAATTGGTAAATGACTTTTAATGAGACTTCTCCCATAAGTGCAAGAATCCGTTTAGGTGTGGCCTCTTAAAGAAAGCAAAGAATCCGTTTAACATCTACACAGAAATTAAACATTAACAAACTCATTAAACATCAACATGAAATCTTCCACAAAGCTAGATGTCTTTCAAGCAAGTCACCCACATGTGACTATTCGGACAAGCAAGTCATCAAGGATCTTTCACAACGGGGGACAAAAAGAAAAATAGATGCCTCCTCATTTTTTCATTATATAGCTTCATCATAGAATTACCAAATAAAGGCTCAATCAAGAGTATACATAGAAAATCAACATAACACAAGCATAATACTTAGCTGCCAAGTTGTGCCACGGCATCAACAAACTGTTGATGATTATTAATACCGATAGAACGGACACTGGGCATGCGCGAATTCCTCATAGTATCTTTTTGTATTTTACAAAATAGTCTTAAGATTACTTGGTTCAATCGATTAATCCCACTCCAAATATCAAGTGATAAGCTTTCCAATACTATCAAAATCATAGTGATCAGATATGTGATGGAAAAAATATGATAACTTTCGACCACGGCATTCCATTTGGCCTAAATTTTGAATATTTGCCATTCTAAGATATTTTTGAAAATCGAATCGCATTTTCAAAAGTTCGGATCAAAAGCTTTCTGTTAATATAAAAATCGAGTTAACAACAAATCGAATTAAACATTATAATCGGTTGAAAACATAATAATCAGATGACTTACTTACTCGGCCGCCAAGTTGTGCCACGACATCAACAAATCTTTGATGAAGCTTAGGTGTCCATTTCATTCTTTGCTTGGCTGCATGATTAAGTTCTCTCTACTGGAGCCCATTGTGTCCTATGGGTCTAATGCAGTAGAGGAAGTGGGTTTGATTTTTTAGACTGTGAGATTAAAGTGGAGGAAATGAATACTAGCCTATTTTTGTTGAGCTGGTAAGCAATTTAGGAGAGTTATTAATACTGATCAAACCCTAAATGAACAACGGGGTATGCATGAATTCCTCGGAATAACTTTTTTATTTTACAAAATAGTCTTGAGATTACTTGGTTCAATCTATTAATCTAACTTCAAATATCAAGTGATAAGCTTTCTAATACTGCCAAAATCATAGTGATTAGATATTTCATACACAAAATATGATAACTTTCCACCGTGGCAATTCGTTTGGCCCAAATTTCGAATATTTGCCACTCTTAACATATTTTTGAAAATCGAATCGCATTTTCAAAAGTTCGGATCATAAGCTTTCCGTTGATATAATAATCGAGTTAACAAAAAATCGGATGAAACATTATAATCGGTTGAAATTTGGTCAAATAGGTGAAGCGATGAATAAGTTAACTTCTCCATGTTGTTGTTTTAGTGCTTCCATCCTCGACTGTTTTTTCTGCATATGGTAACATCAAATGTACTGAAATTAGCTTGAATAAGCCATTGCTTGTTGCAAACAATATAAAACGATAACTTCGTCTAATTTGGAGCTGAAATTATTTGCATCTTTGCCCACTAGCAGTAAAAAGGCATGCACCTTACTAAAAGCCATAGGAGCACCCAACCTCATACATTGCAAAATCCTAGATATGACAGCTGGATATAGTAACGAAGCACTTTTAGCATTTCCGCACTTGATCGTCTTGATGTTCTATTAATGAGTGATCTTGAGAATATAATCAATAAGGGAAAAGTTTGGTATACTCAAGACTTCTTGTCATAACAGATATGGCACATCATCAAAATTATTGAGAATATTTAAGTCAGATTTGCAATAAAGATTCGAATATCGGAATATTAGCTCTAACAATATTGTTCCAATCAATAAAAAGCTCAAATACAAACAAAGAACTTGCCTCCAACTCTTCATGCATGTGCAGTTTGAGAGCTTCCCAATCTCTAGTAGACAGAAAAAAAACATTTTGTCATAAATAAAGCAAAAGGTTTAACTATTGGCAAATAAAGAGAGATGAAGATATATAAACACCAAATTTTATTGGAAGACCAAATTTATAAACAAAAGAATCCGATTGATACAAAAAATAGCATAATTAGATTGAAAAAATCCTAATGCAATTATATCTCAGTAATGTCAAGTCAGATACCGTATTTTTTAAGAATATCGACGATTTCTTAGCAAACAAGAAAAATTGTGAGGGAGAAATGAATAATCCCAACAATTCAATTTAGAATTACCACTTGATATATGATCAATTGATGACCTCTTGACATCTCGAATTTGAAGAAAGCACAAGAGGGAATGGTACTTACAAGGAACTATCCATAGTGGAGATCGTATTTGCATGTGATATGCAAGTCGATATTCCTGCATGCATTACAAGTGTCTAGTCAACATGGATGACACAAAGGATGTCCTTAACTTAAAAGAATTAATGTAGATCTAAAATTAATAAATAGAGGAGAAGTTTGTTCTTTAAACCTATAAATGACTAAGAATCCGTTTAGGTATGGCATCTTAAAGAAAGCAAAGAATTCGTTTAACATCTGATTAAACATTAACAAACTCTTTAAACATCAACATGAAATCTTCCACAAAGTCAGATGTCTTTCAAGCAAGTCACCCACATGTGACTATTCTGACAAGCAAGTCATCAAGGATCTTTCACAACAGGGGACAAATAGAGAAATAGATGCCTCCTCATTTTTTCATTATATAGCCTTCCCTGTAACTTGATCATAAAACTACCAAATAAAAGCTTAATCAAGAGTATAAATAGAAAATCACATAAAATCAAGATAACACAAGCATAATCATCAAATGACTAACTGACTCGGCTGCCAAGTTGTGCCATGGCATCAACAAAGTGTTGATGAAGCTCAGGTGTCCATTTCATTCCCTGCTTGGTTGCATGATTAGGTTTTGGGGCCCATTGTGTTCTATGGGTCTCCTGGATCCGTAGTAGAGGAAGTGGGTTAGATTTCTTAGACTGAGATTGAAGTGGAGAAAATGAATACTAGCATATTTTTATTGAGCTGATGGCATTGGAGTAATGCTCACCATTACCACAATAGGAACAACAATAGTAATGTGCCAAGTCAACAATTTAGGAGAGTTATTAATACTAATAGAACCCTAAATGGACATTGGGGTATGCACTAATTCCTTGGAATATCTTTTTGTATTTTACAAAATAGTCTCAGGATTATTTGGTTCAATCGATTAATCCCACTCCAAATATCAAGTGATAAGCTTTTCAATACTACCAAAATCATAGTGATTAGATAAGCCACGGAAAAGAAATGATAACTTTCCACCACGGCATTCCGTTTGGCCTAAATTTAGGATATTTTCCATTTTAAAATATTTTTTAAAATCAAATCGCATTTTCAAAAGTTTGGATCATAAGCTTTCCATTGATATAAAAATTGAATTAACAAAAAATCGAATCAAACATTATAATCAGTTGAAAATATAATCATCAAATGACTTATTGACTCGGCCGCCAAGTTGTGCCATGGCATGAACAAAGCTTTGATGAAATTCAGGTGTCCATTTCATTTTTTGCTTGGCTGCATGATTAAGTTCCTTCTACTGGAGCTCATTGTGTCCTATGGGTCTAATGTAGTAGAAGAAGTGGGTTTGATTTCTTAGACCGTGAGATTAAATTGGAGGAAATAAATACTAGCCTATTTTTGTTGAGTTGATGGTAAGCAATTTAGAAGAGTTATTAATACTGATTGAACCCTAAACGAACAGCGGGGTATGCATGAATTCCTCGGAATATCTTTTTCTATTTTACAAAATATTCTTAAGATTACTTGGTTCAATCCACTAATCAAACTTCAAATATCAAGTGATAAGCTTGCTGATTAGATATTTGATAGACAAAATATGATGACTTTCCACCACGGTAAATGTTTAATTTAGTCTTTCAATTATATGAAAATATTCAATGTAGTCCTTCCATTAATTCAAGTGCAGGGACTACATAAAATATTTTTATATAGTTCAGGGACTAAATTAAATATTTTTTATACAATTTAGGGACTACATTGAACAAATCAAAACTTCATGAACCATATTGAACATTAAGTTAAAGTTCAAGAACTATATTGAACAAATTAAAAGTCCAAGGATCAAATTGCACATTATGCCAAAGTTCAGAGACTGTTTGTGTCATTTTCCCTATCGATTATATTGAGCAGTATTTACTAGTTTTCCCTATGAAGACCTAATCTTGCTAAATAAGGCAAATATAAAAACAGATGTGTACAAATCCAAACTTTCACTAGGGAACAAAGCAAGAATTGATCGTATATAAGCTACAATGCCCAATGTGAGATTTGCAATGATACTAGACATTTAGATTTCTTGAAAGCAAAATGCAAGAACCAATAACGACACCACAGATTGTCAAATTTATAATCTCGTGGACAGAAAATGTTTGGACAGTAGTTTTAATGAGAGATTAAGCAGAATTAAACAACGCATTTCTTGAATACATAATTAATTGATTGATTAATGCCATTTTACCAAGGATATGATACATGACACTGAAAAACAACTGTACTTTAGCCCAAAACCACAGAACAAGAATTCCTCTCCCTACAAAATTTGGTTGCCCTCCTTAGTTCCGTTGAAGTTCAAACTTTGGAATAATAACACAAATAATCCTTGAACTTTGACTCGAAGTATAATTTAATCCACAAACTTTTTCAATTTAGTCCTTGAACATTAGCCTAATATTTAATGTGATCCCTGGACTTTTATTTATTCAATGTGATCCCTAAACTTTGGGTACATGTTCGATGTAGAACATTTTTATATAGTTTAAGGACTAAATTGAACACGTACTAAAAGTTTAGGGATGACATTGAATAAATTAAAAGTTCAGGAACCACATTACATATTTGGTTAAAGTTCGGGGACTATATTGAATAAATTAAAAGTTAAGGGACCATCTTGCATATTGGGCCAAAGTTCGGGGACTGTTTGTGTGATTTTTCCTTAACGAAATATTAGAAAAACGATTACTGAAAAGGCATCATAGTTTAGTATATTTTGCAATAAATTCTTCAAAATTTTTATATTAAATTGATATAACAATTTGACATTGTTTAAACCTTTCGAGATTAAGGATCACTCTAAGCAAAATCGAAACAAAACTTTTTGTACCCAGAAACATTCAAATCTTGATCGACAGTAGCGATTTTACTACGTCGTATCGAATCGCAACTTATTTTTCTCGTGGGATTAGCAAGAGACATAGCTCTCACATTGGAATTCTATGGATTAAACTTGACAAATCTTGCCTCCAGAGAATGAAGCCTCCCGGTAGTGCGGGTGCTCCTTCCTGTCGAGGACCATCGTCTTGTAACACGGCGACGATGTCTGGTTCATAACAATGTGCAGCAAATACTTGGTGTAGATTCTACTGTCCTGAGTTGCCCTTCTCACGATGCCTTCCAAGACCAGGTAACGGTGGTGCTTCAAATCGTCGATGTCAACCGCGACATCGGCGATGAATCGGACTTGCCGATCACGCAAGTCCTTGATCGGCACCCAAGGTGCAGCTGGGGGCTACCCGGCGGTGGCAGCAGCGACGGCCAAGAGAGGGAGGGCGGCGAGGAAGATCGTTAGGAGTAAGATTTGAGGTCTCATCGTCGTTGTTTTACTTGATGATGTTAGGTGACAGATGCTTCTTCCTTTTTTTTCATGGGCTTTTCTTTTGTCCCTTTATATGGAAAACCTATAAGATACTCATTTTGGCAATGCAAATTTTGGCATTGCCAACTATTGTTTTTTTATGACGGTGATTTTATTTATTGCCATATTTTGTATTTGTCTTTTGCCAAAGTTTGCAATCCTATAATTTTTAAGATGGATGGATCTAAGTAAGTCCATAAACTATTGCGCCTGAACTCTTGGACGTAAATAATGGGGGTATTCCACGAGGAAAATGGAAGAAAAGCTTTTTTCCCAATTAGGAGGGTTGGGCGCGTGGGTACCGGTACGTAAAAATAAGGAATGCATTCCTATCAATCAGCCAAGTGTATATACTTGGACAGACAAGGCAGCCCCAGTCGAAAGGAAACTTCCCTTGCTTTGACGAGGTACCTCTTGCTAATCACCACCAAGGATCTAAGGAAGGCCCCTGGTTATCGAGGGATGTTCATGAACAATATTAGTTGGCTAGGGACGGATTCAAGTGCGATGGCCCTGCTTTTTCAAGAAAAATTACAAATAAATCTATCGATATTCCGAAAATTTTCAAAATAATTTTCTGAACTTTTTATGTTCGGTTGGACAATTTATGAGAAGTGGTTCAACCTAGTGCCGGAATTTTGACTATCTGTAAAATGGGTTTTTTCTATGTAATTTGCGTGACTTGGGTACCGATTTTGTAGCCAATTATCAATATACTAGAAGTGCGTAATTATCTAAATACATAGTTACATTTATACAGCGGTTGTCCTGGATCATGTCACGGTGGAGCATCGGAGTTTCCATAAGATAAATCGAGCGTCGATACTATGTTTTGTAAGAGACTGATGCGTTTCCATGAGAGATACGTAAAATACGGAGATAACAACATTTGTTGTCCTTAAGCTTTCTTTAAAAAATTCAAACTAGTCTCTGAACCTTCTGTCCCGTGTGATTTTGTTCTCAAAACTTTTCAAAATCCACTCGAGTAATACACAATTTGGATCAGGACCATGCGATACATTGATTTTAATTTATAGTTTTGTGATAAATTAACTTAGGTGATAAATTTGATGGACATTTCACAAAAATAACAAAATAACAAAGCCTCACAAATACTGTCGATCGCTTTAACTGATCGTCTTCTGAATACTAGCATCATAGATTAATCTATTTCACAATAAATTCTGCCAAAATATAGATTGATATTACATTCTAAAGTTGTATGATAGATGTATACTCTTTGAGATGAACTATTACTCCGGGCGAAATTGAAATGACACTTTTCGTAGCTGGAAACATTCGAGTCTCGACCAACTGTAGCAGCGATTTTACGATATCGCAAATTTTATTTCTCGTTCGATTCTCAACTGTAAGGGTTACTCTGAAGTGAAACCGAAATGGAACTTTTCGCACCGGGGAAACATTTCAGTCTCGACCAACTGTAATGATTTTACGAGATCGCGTCGAATTGCAATTTTTATTTCTCGTTCAATTCTCGACCAATCGTAATGACTACCCCGAGCACAATCAAAATGGAACTTTTTGTACTGGGGAAACATTTGAGTCTTGACCAACCGCGACGATTTTACGATATCACATCGAATTGCAACTTTTATTCTCATTCGATTCTCGAACAACCATAACGGTTACTTTAAAGCGAAATCGAAATGAAACTTTCGTACTGGGGAAACAAACCGTGGCCATTTTATGATATCAAATCAAATCGCAACTTTTATTTCTCGTTCAAATCGAATAGCCTTTTTAGATCGATTTCTTTGTGTTAAACTTTAACAAATCTCACCTACAAAGGACCAAAGCTCTCAGGAGTGCAGCGACCAAGTCTGCACCTGAATCACGGCCCGGTAACACGGCGACGATAGCCGGTCCGTGAGGAGGTGCAGGCAATACTTGGTGGTCACGTAATCAACGTCCTGAGTCTCCCCTCTTACGACGTCTTTGAAAATCAGGTCGGTGTGGTTCTTCCAGTCGAACTCGATGACCGCGAACTGGGCGAGCCCTCAGATGAGCTCGCTGCGCACATCCTCGATCGGCTCCCAGGCTCCGGCGAGGGGACCTCGACCGACAGCGGGGACGGCCGAGAGAGGGAGGACAGCTAGGAAGAGGGTTACGAGGAGGATTTGAGGTCTCATGGCCGTTGTTTCTTCCTTTCTTGACAATGGAATTGATGGTTGCTTGGTGGCAGGCTTGCTGGTTTTATAGGCTCTCTTTTTGGTCCTAATCCGGAAAAATCATAAGATTTCTGGATTGACACCATGGCTCCTAATGCAAATTTGGTAAACCGATAATTGCTTTTTCATGACTATTATTTATTTTGTTGCCATGTTATCATTATGTTCTGTCAAAGTTTGCAATCCTATATTTGGTCTTGAATGTTCAAACTAGTGTTTAGACCAGGCTTGTAAAAAAAACCCGAGCCGACCCGACCTGAAATTTTAGAGTATTTTGAGGTCAGATCTTATTTTCTCTGGGTATGGGTTTTAAATGTGGGTATTTATTAGGATTGGATCGGGCCATGCTGGGCTGAGCTTTTTTGACCTGGCACCAAATATAACCCTTCCCCCCCTCTCTCTTCCCTTCGCTTCTTCTCTCTCTGGCGGCCATGAACTTCTCTCTCCCCGCTTTCGCTCTCTTTGCTCCTCCTTGCCCTCGAGTTCGAGTTCGCGGCAATGGCGGCCGTGAAATTTGCGAACATGGCTGTGGTGGCCTTCGTCCTCGCCCTCATGGCGCTTGCCGTGACAACCCAGGTTGAGGCCCCGGCGCTGCAGCCTTCTTCTCTTCGCCTCCTTCCTTGGGACTCTCCATCCAGTTCAGCCTCGACCGTGGCAGGAGATCAGAGGACGACCTGATCTTCCTCACCTCCCACGCCGCTGTCGGGATAGCGAAGTTGTCGATCCTGGACAGCCCCAGGTTCCGGGATATTTGATCGATCTCACCCTCGCCCCCCTCGACCCGGAATCTCGTCTGTTCGAACAAGTCCAGCGACCGTGTGTGGAGCGAGGCCGAGGCGGAGGACGAGGAGTCGTTGGGCGAGTGCGATGACAAGGACACATCTTAGTTGTAGTCGTAGTGCTTCGCTGCGTTCCGACGCTCAAGCCGCCTCTTCGTCGACCCCCAATTCGTCCCAAACTCCATCGGCTTCTTCTCTAGAGAAGAATCGAGGCATGTGGCAATTGCATAAGGCTTAGGGTTTTGGGACCCTAAACCCGACCCGAACCGACCCGACCCGACCTTTTTCTTGGAGTATATGTTGAAAAGGGTCTTGGGTTGGGTCGAGCGTGACCCTGTATATTTCGGGTCGGGCCGAGTATCATGAAAGCCCAACCCAAGCCGACCCATTGACACCCCCAGTTTACACTTTCGAAAATCCACTCAACATATCCATTTCCTTAAAAATTCGAACACCTTAAGCTGAGGCTACCATCGATAGGCATGCGGTCTTACTGGTAAAGGAATTGGGGGCGGTGGGGACGCTAGTATTACACGGACGGGGTTTGACTCCCGCGGCAAGAGGCAAAACAAAATTCAGAGGATGAGGAGAGTTAAAAAAAGGACAGACCAAAAAAAAAAAGCTGAGACGACCAAAAATTGTTGTTAAATTCGTAATGCTAGCGGCCACATGGCTTGCATGTATCCTCCATGTCATGTATATATATCGATAAAAAGTAGAGTATTCTTTTTTTTTGCTGACTTAGGAAAATAATGTGAGAGTCCTCATCATGATTTTGGCCCAACAAATGCTGACGTGGCAGATTGAAAATAATGTGAGAGTCCTCATAATTTGCAATATCAATTATTTTTTCTTTGTACTACACAAAAATTTAGGCCTAATTTCAAAAAAAAAAGCATCAACTTTTACCTTGAGCAACAATTCAGGCTCAAACTTTTTTTATCTCATTAAAAATTATTAAATTTCACTTAAATTCTAAATTTGGCCTGAATCATTTGAAAATTTCACACCATGGGGGCCAGATTCGGGATTAGAGTAAAAGTTAGTGCTTTTTATCGAAACAAAAAAAGTTTGGGCCAAAATTATCACTTAAGATATAGTTGGTACTTTTTTGTTTTTTTTTTGAATTAGCCCAAAAACTAATATGATAAACTTAATAATTGTTTCATCCTTGTATTTTTGCAGTATCAATGTTTTCATCCTTGCAACTTTCATGTCCTGGACATCGCAAAACTTTTTACAAACCTCTTCCTATTATTAAATGTTGTTTGCACACTTTCTTGCAATAGTTATAGTCTCATTTAGAACCAAAAATAAATTAATTAGCTAAGAGTATTCAGAACTTTGGCTCACATTCTGCTCTATTTTATTTATAATTAAGCAAAGCCTACACCAGAAACATGAGGATAGAAAGGGATAAAGATCGATGATCATCCGAAAACGTACAGTTATCCGACCTGAACCTCACTTTAAACCGGACGATATCCGGCAAGAACAACCGGAAAAGCAATGTCGATTATCATTTGTAATCCTAGTCCTTAAGTTGTTCGTCGCATCAAGTTGCTACCGGGGAGCATGGCGACATCCTCCACCCCATGGCGACGGGCGAGCTTGTTTTCACTCGGATACGTATCCTTGCCTGCCTATCTATTTCCTCAGCTACTCTCTGTCGAACTCTCCTTACTCTATCCCTCTCTCTCTCTCTCTCTCTCGTCGATGCTTGAACATCGGCTGCGACAGAGCTCGACGTTGCGCCCCAACCAGCTTGTCATCGTCGAGAAGACGACCGAGCCGAGATAACCGAGCGAACAATAGCATTTTGTCCATTGAATAAAAATATACTGCCGTCATTCATTGCTTAATTACCGTGGAATTTTTTTGATATTTTTCGAGCCATAGTTGAGGTTGAAATCGGTGTCGTGTTTTCCATGAACTTTTCTCCGGCATTCTCGACATACACTAGCCCATTTCACGCGAACCGTTAGAACGAATTAACCTCGGACGGGAGTATTTAATAGTTTTACTTCACTAAGACCTAATCTTACTAAGGCGAATATCAAAACGGGTACGAACAAATCCAAAATTTCAGTGAACAAATCGAGAATCGATTATATGTAGTTGCACCACCCAATTGCGAAATTTGTAATGGTACTTGACTTTTACATCCCTCGAGAGCAAGGTGCAAGAACCAGTAGCTACACAGATTGGCAAAATTACAGTACAGTCTCGTGGACAGAAAAAGTTTGGAAAGTACATATAACGAGAGATTAAGCAGAATTTAAAGCAACATATTTCTTGAATACGTAATTAATTAATTAATTGATTGATTGAATAATGCCATTTTGCCTAGGACATCACAGGTAAGTTCGATTGAAGCAACGAGTTTGGAGAATCGATATCGGATTATGAATTCTGGCATCATAGTTTAGTCTATTTTGCAATAAATTCCTCGAAATGTGAAGCGACATCACATTGTGAAGTTGTATGATGATTTCAAACTTATGAGATAAGCAAAATTGAAATAAAACTTTTCGTACGGAGAAACTTTCGAGTCCGGAACAGCCGCAACTATTTTATGGTAACGCATCGAATTACGACTTTTATTCCCTATTCGATTAGCAGAAAAGAGAGAACTTAGCAAATTTCACCACCGAAGGACAAAAGCTCCAAGGACTGCTGCTTCGGCTTCTCCAGTACGAGGGCTGCGTAACACGGCGACGACGGTTGGGCCATGACGAGATGCAGGTAGTACTTGGTGCCGCCATCGGCCAGAGTTTCCCCTCTCCTGATGTCTTTGAAAACCAGGTTGGTGTGGTTCCGGCTGTTGAACGTGCTGACGGCAAACTTGGCGATCGCTTGGACGTGTGGATCATGCACGTTGTTGATCGGCACCCAGCTTCCGTCCGCCAACTTCCGGCCGACGGTGGCGATGGCCGAGAGAGGGAGGACGGCCAGGAAGATTGTTAGGAGGAGGATTTGAGGTTTCATTGTTGTCGTTTGTTTTCCCTTGACGATGGTGGGGTTCGTGCAATTGATGGTTTGCTTGTAAGCAGATTTGCTGGGTCTTATAAGGGCTTATTTTGTTCCAAATATGGATGCTTATCGGATTTTGTTCCTAATATGGATGCTTATCGGATTGACAATTTGACACCATGGCTCCTTGCAGACTGAAATGCAAATTTGATCACCGAAGATTTTTTTCCTTCTAATGACTATGGTTTTAAATATTATTGCCATATTTTACCATCCTCTGCCAAAGTTTGTGATCCTACAATTTAGTGATGATTACATGAATGTTCATTGGCTAGCCACAGGTCCAAGTGGGATGGCCCTGCTTTTTCAAGAAAATCAGAATTAAGTCCTGTGAAGTGGGGGAAAAGTATCAGAAAAGTTCTAAATCTTTTGATGTAATGTCAATTCAATCGTTCCGGCGAATTTCAATCGAATATTGCTAAGTTGGACGAGAGCCGTTACTTGGCATGATTGATGCTGACGTGGATAACTTTGAATAATATTTTAATATTTTTTTTTCGCATTATTTATTTATTTTTCTTTTCTTTCTTTTTATCTTTTTTTCCTCTTCTTCATTCTTCCTCCAGCTAGTCGCCAGACCTTGGCGATGAGCCAGAGGCCTAGGCCGGCGAGCCCTGCCCTCTTCGGATGGCCACACTGGTGAGGGTCGAGCCTCACCTTCACCGGATTTGGGCAGGGTTGAGCCTCGCCATGGCTGAGCAAGGTTAGAGCCCTTGCCAGTGGCGGGGCTAGGCACGACCTCACCAGCCTCAAGCCTCTAGCCAGTCGCCGAGGTCTAGTGACCGATTGGAGGAAGAAGGAAAGGAAGGGAAAAAAATAAAAATAAATAAAAATTTAAAATATTATTTAAAGTTGTCTACGTCATCGCCAGGTAGCCGTTTATGTCACATAGGCTGGTTGGCGTCCACATTAACAATATTCGGTCAAAATTGGCCAAAAAGACTAAATATGCACTATGTCAAAAGGTTTATGACTAAATTAACATCAATATAATAGGTTTATGATTTTTTTAACACTTTTCCCTGATAAGTGGTTCAACCTACTGCCACAATTTTGACAATTCGTAATTAGAAGTTTCCTATATAATTTGCATGACCTGGACACCGATTTTGTAGCAAGTTATCATTACTGGGAGGGTGCAGTCATATATATAGAATGATCGAGCAGTAACCATATGTATATAGAACTGGGACGTCGTTTTTAGTAGCGTCAGACATGTTTGCCGCAAGCCTTGCCTAGAAAGGTTGGCGATGAGTGGACCGTCATGTCAGCGGTTTTCGACCGAAATTAGCCAAGTGGACTATATTGAAAAATTATCAGAAAGTTTAGAATTATATCGGCTAAATTTGAAAATTTAGAATTGAATTGACGGCTTTATAATAAGTTTCGCTTATTATTTTGAACTAAAACGAAAGGAAAAGAAATAGAGGAAAAAAGATTTGCTAATATAGGATGATAACGTGACAGTCCACGTCATTATTTTAACCCAATAAATGCTGACGTGATAGTCCGCATTAGAAAGATGCACGTGATCTAGTGAAACACCTATTTGAATGATTCCAATGAACAAATTTTTAAAAGTTTAGGGAATGGATTAATAAAAAAAATTTAAAAATCACATTAAACATCGAAAAAAGTGTTCAGAAGCCACTCACATCATAACCCATAAAATGCAAAATTAGGACCATGCGATGCATGGATTATGATGAATAATGTCGCTATAACTGAACTTAGGTGATAAATTCGATGAATATTTTACAATATCAACTTTTTTCTTTGTATTACGTATAGTCTTATTCGCAAGAAAAATCAAGTTAGCTCAAATATAATCAATTAATACCAATTGATCACTAATGCAATGCAATTAATACATGATGCGCATTTATAATGTTCTATATAGACGATTTTACATTAGTCTTGACAAGGACGATAGATAACTAGTAGTAAGTATGACAAGAGGACCGTCGAGCAAAGTTCATTTTCAATCTTTTCCGTTGAAATATAAATTTACTGTTGTTGATGATTGAGGTTGAAATTAATACATTTCAATTTTTGAAACTAGGTGGTCAAATTATGTAAATAACTCAAAAGCTTTAACATGAAGTTCTGACTTTAACTAAATATTATTTAAATAAAATAAAATACATTATGATTTTGTCCCTCAATTAGTATAACAAAAGTTGAAAATTGGAGGAAAGTAGAGGTGATGTACACCTAATTGTTGTTTTCCTTTTAGAACTCAGACATTTATTTATGTTAGGTTAATTTCAACTGGTAAACAAACCTTTGAACAATTCGTGTTGTGTTGATTAATTATCATACAT
The DNA here is from genome assembly GCA_031216235.1 of Syzygium jambos. NCBI lineage: Eukaryota > Viridiplantae > Streptophyta > Magnoliopsida > Myrtales > Myrtaceae > Syzygium > Syzygium jambos. Next base: position 2,098,733 of record CM062223.1, read on the forward strand.
CTCGTGTGAAGAGATTTCCTCTATGCTAACATCGTAGTGGGTCTACACTAATTGGCTAGCCAATGTCGGATCTTTGAGTTGCTGGTAACGTGAATTAGTTATGACTCAATTCGAACATTCCGTAAAGGTATATGAGACCAGTAGGGCAACATCGAAAAGGAGTTGCTAAAGCCAGTCTTCTTGTTCATTTTACTTGTATAAAATGGCTAACATGAAAATGTGAGAAATTAATTTGAAAATGAGGGAAGTACTTAGAAGTTAGTTTTACTAATTGATATAGGGTCATATTTTTCTCTACCCATCTGATCAAGGGTTACGAGTTCCGGACATGATTTAGATGCCAAATTAAACATAATTTTAATATGAACAATGTCTATGATTTCAAGTTTGAATCCACTAATCAGAAGAGTGATAGGATGAAACTTTTGTCAACCTAGATTGAAGGAAAATACGACAAATGTATATAGAACTATAAATCTTTTTTTTTTGCCACAAAAGAAAAGGCTTTTCGTTTCCAATAAAGTGGTCATGATGTAATCATCAGAATTTTGGAATTGGATATACAAAATTTGCAACCAAAAGAAAAAATAAATTGAAGTAATTTTGAAAATGCAATAACAAAATTTAAGATGATTGTGAGTCCAGCTCGCTCACCCAAATGGGTAGGTTTGGTCTAGACTCTAAAGTCCACCATGAAAATGTCAAATTCATGTCAACTGGAAATTTTGTGCAACTTTCATATCACGGGCGGACTAGGATAAGAAAGTAAAATGGACTATGATTATGTCATCTTACTAGGAACTCCCAAAAGTCTGGATATGGTAATCAAGTCGAATTACGAGTTTGAATATTAGTAAACTTACCGGGTAGCTAGTGGAGAATGTAAAATGCGATTTCGCCTCAATAAAATGACTAAACACGCTAATAAACACCAGTGAAGGTCTAGTTCAATCAGCGAGATGATTGATCCTACCAGACCAAACTTCCAAGTTTTGATTGTTCACGTCATAAGCTAGCGGTTTGGTCTAGACTCTAAAGTCTCCCATAAAAAAGTCTAACTCATGTCAACTTGAAATTCCGTGGAACATCCATATCACTAACTTTCATATCACGGACAAATTAGGATAAGAAAGTAAAAAATGACTACGATTATGTCATCTTGCGAGGAAGTCCCAAACGTCGGGAGATGGTAATCCAGTCGAATTACGAGTTTAGACATAGCAAACTTACTGGGTAGCTAGTTGATGCGATTTTGCCTGAATAAAACGACTAAACATGCTAATAGAGAATAGCAACGATCTAATTTAATCAGCGAGGCGATTGGATTCTTAATCGAATTTCAAATTTAAATGAGATTAGTATTCCACGGGGACAAACTTCCAAAAGTTTTGATTTTTCAATTCATAAGCTAGCGGTTTTGGTGTGATGTCCGCATGTCATTATTCTATCTAAATGTAATTTTTTCTTATGATAAGAGCAAAAGAGGGGAGCATATGTTCGCATGGACCGAGTGATAATGGATATGCTTCGTGATATTCAAATCCCAAATATTCTTGATCGATGATTTCGTGCGGATGAGCTCATGACGTGGACGGGTGCGTATTCCCAATGTTAGAGCCCTTTTGCTGCATCAATCTTTGGCTTTTTTTGGTAAATAAAAGGCGACCTTTGACCTTTAATATGATCGAAATATCACTAATCTTTTTACTAATTCTAAGTAATTATCCGAAAACAACCTACGTCTTTTCACCACTAAATTTTTTTAAAAAGAAATATCCATTAGATATGATACCCTTTAATTATAATTTTTTTTGAAAAGATTATGATGGTTAGATATAAAAAACTTAGACCCGTCAAATCGATGGATCAAGTCGAAAATGGTCCGATTCAAATAGACTGATTAAACTTGTTTTGACCCATTTTCATGCAATAAAAATCTATTGCGTGTAAATTGCTGGTGTTCTGTTGCTGGTTTTGTAATCGTCGCAGGGAGGCGTCGGTGGAAAGGAAGAACGTTGGGATATTGCCTTTTTTTTTTTTCTAATTTCTTTTTCTTGATATAGTTTCGCGTTTGCAATTTGTCAGCCATGCAAAAGTAATTTATCAAACCGATGATGCTCTTGAAAAGCACAGACCTTTATCTTCGGCAAGACTTTATTTCAATGTGCGTTTATTTTCTTGAAAATTTCATGATAATGAAAAATATTTTCCATAAAAATCATATTCAAAGAAAATATTTAGTTTTCATTTGTCTGGTGATTTAGAGAAAATGATTTCCTTTTTTCCGGAAGGGGAAATCGTTTTCCCGCAATTTAAGCTCGTTGTTTTCATTTCATGAAATTTTTTTTTTCGTGTATTGATTAGTTTTTAGTCAATCAAATATCGGAAAATCGAAAGATAATCTTAAAAAAAAACTATTTTTTTCGAACTAGCGGACCCTCATCAACATATATGGGTCAAAGATGGGCGATTAACTTATGAGTGACCTGATACGCTTGCGGACCTTGGATTTTCTCTTTAAGATTCACCTGTGGCCAAAGAGAAGTTAATAGCGTTCCCTCTTTTGAGGTTATATCTTTTTGTTTCTTTTTGAGATAGGTCAAAGATGGGCCATTTGTCCGCCATGCTAGACCTGATTTTAAGGATTTTAGTAACTTTCATTGCCAACCTTAGATGTAAGTTAGACTTTCATAGCTAATTAAATTACATTTTCATAGTTAATTAGCTAATATGTGAATGACTTCAATTACATAATTACTTCCAGGTGACGACCGCTTAAAATTCACCCACATCGTGTCCACTAAAAAAAATATATTCCGGGATAATTTTTGGTCTAAGCAAAATAGAACATAAGAGGTGTTTTAGACGTGAAAAGTGCATTCATGCATAAGGCAACAAACTTATTTCCTTCAATCAACTACTGAATAATATATATTGCATACGTCATTAGAGGACCCTCCAACACTCAAGTCAAAGACGGTGTGAGCTTCGTAGTGAGGAACGAAATTGACAGAATTATGGCTAGTCAATGCAAAAAATCTCATCTCAAATGGTTATTTCTGAGGTAGTCATATTTACTTTGATAATGTAGGTTTTTTTTTTCCAGTTTTTGAATATGTGGGATCTAACTAGGGATGAGTAAAAGGAACCGCCTAGACCAGAATGATCTAGCCAGGTCCGAGCAATTCCTAGGGACACTAATCCAATTCCCAGTTCCAATTTTTTTTAATTGGTTATTTTTGCTCCAATTTCCGGTTCCATGGGTGGAACCGCCCACCTGGATCAGTCGGATCGGACCGATTTTCTTTATCTTACGAATTTGAAAAAATTAAAAAGCCCTAATCCTTCACAAATCATCCATCCTCAACCTGGGTCACTCGCTCTAATTCACGATTGCTCGACTCTCAGACGGTGGGCACCGCCCACTTGCTTGAGTTGCTCGCATCCCTCTCTCGCTCGACGCCTATGCTCGCTTGACTCTCAATCACTCTCTTCTTGCTTGACTTTGAGACGCCACCATCTCGCTTGAGTCGCTCGCGTCCCTCTCGCTCGACACCTCCATCACGCCGTCTCATCTCGAGTCTCGACTCTCGCTTCCCTCTATTGCTCCTTTTTTATTTTTCAATCGTGATTGCAATCGCATTCCATTGAGGTAAATATCCAATGCTCTATTTTTTTTTTCCGTTCCTGATACACCATTTTCGATGATGTGTCTAGATCTCGTCTTCGAACTGATCACGTGTGTTCGTTCAAACGCCTGAATGAAATGCATTACAAATCTGAGAAGTAAGTCGGTCCCTTCTTTTGTTGCCGAACGCTGATCCTTTGTGAGATCTGCTTCTTGTTTCGCTTTTTTCGTCTCTCTTGCGGGAGATTTTCGTGGGTATATGATTGGTTGGGTTTTAGCCCGTTGATTGTGCTGAGTTTGCTGGAGCTTGAGTGAGGCTGAATTGATTACCTTCGACCTTGATTACGTCTCTTGCGATTGGTTTCGTTGGCCCGCTTAGGAACCGGACTGGACTGGTCAGATCGATCCAATCCGATTTCCGGACCAGGCGGGCCAATTCCCGATTCAAAAAATGAGAAACCGGCCAGGAGCCGGACTATTGGGGAACTGATCATCCCTCAGTGTAACGGCTGGATTGTTATCCACGTCTTTGCCGAAGAATTTGGATGCATGGCCGTGCAGGTCCAGTGACAGAAACATGACACATGAGCGCAAACTCTATTTTCCTCATTCCACTAGCAAGGAGCTTTTTCCGCATCACGCAACGCACGCATTATTCACATAAAGTTTGGACATGCACAAAAGGCTCTTCACACATTTTTAACAGGGTTGAAAGACATGAGCTGCTTGAAGTGCAACCACGGCCTCTCCCACACCAGCGCCTCGTAATTCGTGACCGCTGCCCCCGCCGAATCCTTGGCCGCGAGGATCAGCCGGTAGTTCATGCCGGACACGACCTGGGTCTCCCCCTTGATCACGTCCTGGAACTGCAGGTCGGCGCCGTGCTGCGGGTCCTTGTTGAACTCGGCGACCGCAAATTCCCCGATCTCCTTGACGTGCGGGTCGTGCACATCCTTGATCGGGTTCCACTCGCCGGCGGCAAGCGCAGAGAGGGGGAGGACGGCGAGGAGGAGGAGGAGGAGGAGGAGGAGGAGGCGTGGGAGTTGACGCCTCATGGTGGTGGTTTTTGTTGCTTTGGGAGTGTTGGGTGCAACCGCTGGCGTTTGTCGCTGGTTTTATAGTCGTCGTGGGGTGGTCGGTGGACTTGAAAACCGTCGTAATATGACGTTTGTCAGCCATGCGAGGCCAATTCGGAAAAGTTTTTTGTCGGCAAGACTTGGGTCAAAGATGGGCGATTTTTTGTGCTATCGGATAATAATTAATGTGAGAGGGGATTTTCTCTTTAAGATTGGTCAAAAAAGAAATTTTTTATTTTTTACGTTTTCCTTATTTTGGGGTTCATCTTTTTGTTTCTTTTGAGATTGGTCAAAGATGGGCCATTTGTACACCATGAAAAAAGGCTAATTTATAAGTGAGCTGATGCAAGCAGATTTTTCTTTCAATTAAGAGTTTTTTTTAGGGTTAACATCACAAAAAACTCCAAACTGATACGGTTGTGATAAATTTACCTCAAACTAATTTTTTGACCACAAAAAATACCAAACTGATACATCTGTGATAAATTTATCCTATATTAGTTTCTATTAAATTTTACTATCAAATTACTAAGTTAAATGACATGTGACACTTGACGGATGTACCAGTTTGGGGTTTTACCCTTCATTTGTCACAGATATATGAGTTTGTGATTTTTTTCATTAATCTAATTTAACGGATGGTAAATTTGTTACAAGTATACCAATTTGAGATTTTTAGTGGTCAAAAAATTAGTTTTGGATAAATTTATCACAACCGTACCAGTTTGAGGTTTTTTGTGATAATCTTTTTTTTTATAAGAACTTTTGGTAAAGGAAATAATTCTTACTTTCATCATTGATTAATTAACGTGTGGACAAATTCAATTACACAACTATCTTTGAGCGCATGTTTCCATTCAACTTATGATTAAAGTGGAAAACGATTTTTACTCTTGGAGAGAATGTAATTAAGAATGAACTTGCATATTCCGGATGCAGTGAGCCCATCTGCGCAATCATCCTTGGATCAACAGTATATGGGATTTTCACCTTAGTAAAAAGCCTTATTTATATGCAATGGGTCTAAGATATATGCTATTTGTCTGCCAGGCAAGATTGACACATCAGTGCGTCGGTGCTCCCGCAAAGCACTGATTTTCTCTTTGAGTTTTTATTAGATCCATTCTTGGTGTAAGGATTGAATGATTTACCAGGATGAAAATATTAGCCCTCGTACCATTGTCCCGTCGCCCTTACCCTACTATGATGCGAGTGGAGAGCTTAACACTAGTTTACAGCCACACATCTCATATTGAGTCTGTTTTTCACAGACTAAACAAGATTTCCCGAGACCAAGGTTACCAAATTTGTGACCTTTGACTCGCAAACCATGTACTAGACCACGTGACTGATTCCTCATGGTGTCATGAATCTTTTTCGAGTACTCACAACCTACGTTACCTCATTTCACTTGAGTCGTTAGATTGGGCTAATGCAAGACATGAGTATCTGATAATTTTTCCCTCATAAACACCTAATCTTACTAAAGAGGCTATCAAAACAGATTTGTACAAATCGATCTAACGTGAAATGGTATTGTAAGCTGGGCATGAAATATTTAAAGGCTCATGTGAAATGAGCTAAGATATTTTAGTCAATTAGGGATAATGACACAAATAGTCCTTGAATATTTGAAGTTGACATATGACACAAACATTTTTTGAATATCGATGATTTCTCAGCAAACAAGAAAAACTATGAGGGAGAAATGAATAATCCCAACAATTCAATTCAGAGTTACCACTTGGTATATGATCAATTGATGACCTCTTGACATCTCGAATTTGAAGAAAGCACAAGAGGGAATGGTACTTACGAAGAACCATCCATATTGGAGATTATATCTGCCGACTCCTTCATTGTATTTGCACGTGATATGCACGTCGATATTCCTGCATGCATTACAAGTGTCTTGTCAACATGAATGACACATAAGATGTCCTTAACTTAAAAGAATTAACGTAGATCTAAAATTAATAAATAGATGAGAAGTTTGTTCTTTAAATTGGTAAATGACTTTTAATGAGACTTCTCCCATAAGTGCAAGAATCCGTTTAAGTGTGGCCTCTTAAAGAAAGCAAAGAGTCCGTTTAACATCTACATAGAAATTAAACATTAACAAACTCATTAAACATCAACATGAAATCTTCCACAAAGCTAGATGTCTTTCAAGCAAGTCACCCACATGTGACTATTCGGACAAGCAAGTCATCAAGGATCTTTCACAACGGGGGGACAAAAAGAAAAATAGATGCCTCCTCATTTTTTCATTATATAGCTTCATCATAGAATTACCAAATAAAGGCTCAATCAAGAGTATACATAGAAAATCAACATAACACAAGCATAATACTTGGCTGCCAAGTTGTGCCACGGCATCAACAAACTGTTGATGATTATTAATACCAATAGAACGGACACTGGGTATGCGCGAATTCCTCATAGTATCATTTTGTATTTTACAAAATAGTCTTAAGATTACTTGGTTCAATCGATTAATCCCACTCCAAATATCAAGTGATAAGCTTTCCAATACTATCAAAATCATAGTGATCAGATATGTGATGGAAAAAATATGATAACTTTCGACCACGGCATTCCATTTGGCCTAAATTTTGGATATTTTCGATTCTAAGATATTTTTGAAAATCGAATCGCATTTTCAAAAGTTCGGATCAAAAGCTTTCTGTTGATATAAAAATCGAGTTAACAACAAATCGAATTAAACATTATAATCGGTTGAAAACATAATAATCAGATGACTTACTTACTCGGCCGCCAAGTTGTGCCACGACATCAACAAAGCTTTGATGAAGCTTAGGTGTCCATTTCATTCTTTGCTTGGCTGCATGATTAAGTTCCCTCTACTGGAGCCCATTGTGTCCTACGGGTCTAATGCAGTAGAGGAAGTGGGTTTGATTTTTTAGACTGTGAGATTAAAGTGGAGGAAATGAATACTAGCCTATTTTTGTTGAGTTGATGGTAAGCAATTTAGGAGAGTTATTAATACTGATCAAACCCTAAATGAACAACGGGGTATGCATGAATTCCTCGGAATAACTTTTTTATTTTACAAAATAGTCTTGAGATTACTTGGTTCAATCTATTAATCTAACTTCAAATATCAAGTGATAAGCTTTCTAATACTGCCAAAATCATAGTGATTAGATATTTCAGAGACAAAATATGATAACTTTCCACCGTGGCAATCCGTTTGGCCCAAATTTCGAATATTTGCCACTCTTAACATATTTTTGAAAATCGAATCGCATTTTCAAAAGTTCAGATCACAAGCTTTCCGTTGATATAATAATCGAGTTAACAAAAAATCAGATGAAACATTATAATCGGTTGAAATTTGGTCAAATAGGTGAAGCGATGAATAAATTAACTTCTCCATGTTGTTGTTTTAGTGCTTCCATCCTCGACTGCTTTTTCTGCATATGGTAACATCAAATGTACTGAAATTAGCTTGAATAAGCCATTGCTTGTTGCAAACAATATAAAACGATAACTTCGTCTAATTTGGAACTGAAATTATTTGCATCTTTGCCCACTAGCAGTAAAAAGGCATGCACCTTACTAAAAGCCATAGGAGCACCCAACATCATACATTGCAAAATTCTAGATATGACAGCTGGATATAGTAACGAAGCACTTTTAGCATTTCCGCACTTGATCGTCTAATTGTTCTATTAATGAGTGATCTTGAGAATATAATCAATAAGGGAAAAGTTTGGTATACTCAAGACTTCTCGTCATAACAGATATGGCACATCATCAAAATTATTGAGAATATTTTAAGTCAGATTTGCAATAAAGATTCGAATATCGAAATATTTGCTCTAACAATGTTAT